>CAUYRH010108288.1:0-31895 GCA_963574655.1 Perodicticus potto
GCAGTCAAACTCTTCATTACTAATGTTGTTCATGGTTTCTTGATGTTTCTTTGAAAAACTAAGAGATGGAATTTAAAGAAATACTTCCAGCTTCTCACAAAGGCAATTCTCCAGGAATTCTGAATCCCACTGCGTGTGCCCTCTGAGCAACAGTGGAAACGTTCTTAGAGCATCCACTACCACAGGCCAGCTCCATGGAGAAGCTGGAAAGCCACCGCCCGCAGAGCCGGAGCCTGAGCTGCAGGAGCGCTCAGCCGCCGCGCCGCACCCAGGGAGTCAGCGCCTGGCTCCCACCTGCTGGAGACGCCAGCCCAAGGTGGGGCCCGGAGCAGCTGGCAGAGTGGCGGCTGGGGCAGTGACTTCAGGGACTGACCTCCACATTTTCAATGTCAATAGAAAATGGTTTATGGAAAAGCTGTATGTCCTGTTCATGGAGATGAAGTTCTTTAAATCTAAATTAGAACTCTTTTTGCAACTTTTCAAGTGAATCCACATGTTTTGTTTGGGAATGCAACCAATGGTTTTTCCGCTAACAGATTTCGCAGCCCTGGTATGAGTCCACTGCTAAACAGGACAGGCAGCAGAGGCAAAAACACCCGGCGGGCCGGATAAATGTCCTCAGTGGGCTGCATGTGGCCCGCAGGCCATAGTTTGAGGACCCCTGGTCTAGAGTCCCAGAAGGACAGGAGAGAGAATGAGGTAGAGGAAATCTGTGAGGATTTAAAACCCAAGATATGCATTCCATGGTTTGAAGAGGCCAAATAAAGCCCCAGGAAGATATATAAAAAGAAATCTACAACTAAACACATCATAGTTTAAAAGTGAAAAATGCAAAAAAAAAAAAAAAAAAAAAATAGCCAGAGAAAAAATAAGAGGTTACCCTCTGGGAAGTAATAAAGAGACTGACAACAAACAGATTAGAAATAATCTGTTAATAATCTGTTAATAAACCACAAGAAATAATGTTCAGACAGAGTTGTCATCTCAGCAACAACAGAAGCAAGAAGACAATGAAATAATATTATCTCACTATTAGTGGGGAAGTGAATATTTGTCAGGGTATTTATTTCAGAAATAAGGGGCAAAATTATTAGAAATTAGAAGGCAAAATTATAGTTATCGAATCATAAAGGGATGTTCAGAAAGTATCCAGCCATGTAATGTGAAAAATAGTATTAATAATGACTGGATACTTTCTGGACAGCCCTCATATACCTAAGAAACTTAAGAGACTAAGACGCGATAGATCGACTAGAATTCAGCAAAACCCAGTGGTGTCTCTACAGCAAAGACTAAAATATAAAGGAAAAAAAAATCCATTTACAACAAACACACAACTTCTCTCTCTCACTCTGCCTTCCAGGCCCCCTGTACACACACCTTTTAGAAAATGTCAAATAATAATACCAACAAGAAGTAGATGGGGCTTTTAGGGAAAATAGTGAAAACTGCTACTGAAATTTATAAAGAAAAAATAAATATTTACAGAGCCCTTCCACATTCCTGAATGGCAAGTGCCTATATCTGAAAGGTCCTTAAAGTAATTTAGTAAACAGCTCAATGATATTTGTTTTGGAATTAGAAAAAAAAATCATTCTAAAGTTCATATGAATAAATAAACAAGGAAGAATAATGTGAGAGGACTGGGTCTCCAGATATGAAAGCTTGTAATCTAGTTCAGAATAATTGACACAGTGCAATAATGGCAAAATAATGAATGTATGGATCTGTGTAGCATATGTCCACACAAACATGAAGAGGATATTTGGTTCTGTGGTGGGGAAAATCATGTGAATCCTTGATTGCATAAATAAGGAAAATTCAAGGAGGACTGAAGAATTTAGTCTTACTAAATCAAACTGTAAACCATACAAATCCAAAGGATAGGTAGCTATTTGACTTGTCACTGTAAGGTTGGCATTATTACTTGACATTTTATAAAAGGTGTGTGTACAGGGGGCCTGGGAGGCAGAGTGAGAGAAAGAAGTTGTGTAAGAGGAAAGATTTTAATCATTCCTCTTACACCATATGGAGTAAATAAAAAAATATGGAGTAAATAAAAAAATGTTTATCATGGCAAAAATATGAGAAACAAAACTAAAATGTAATAAGAAACTTGCAAAAAAAATTTTCTGTGATTGTGACAAACATTAAACACCCTAAGTATTAGAACTTTTATAGATCAACAAGAACAACAGTTAAGGTCCAGAAAAAGAAAAAGCAAATTGCTATGGTAATTTTTTTTTTTTTTTTTTTTGCAGTTTTTGGCCTGGGCCAGGTTTGAACCCACCATCTCCGGTATATGGGGCTGGCATCCTACTCTTTTGAGCCACAGGTGATGCCCAGCTATGGTAATTTTTTAAATGGCAAATTTAAGTGAGAAAATATTTTTTAAAATATCACAAAATTAGCAATATATTTTAAAAATTCTATTGTTAAAGCTGGATGTGTCATACTACCTGACTTCAAACTATATTACAAAGCTACAATAAACAAAACAAAACAGCATAGTATTGGCATATAAACAGTTGACAGATCAAAAGAACAGAATAAAAGGCATAGAAATAAATCTGTGTATTTACAGCCATTGATTCTTGACAAAGTGCCGAGAACACACAATGGGGAAAGAACAGTCTCTTCAATAAATGATGTTGGGAAGACTGGATATCCATATGCAGAAGAATGAAATTAGACCCTTATTTTGCACTATGTACAGAAATTAACTCAAAATGGACTGAAGACTTAAATGTAAAACCCCAAACTGTGAAACTACTAGAGAAAACACAGGAGAAAAACTCTATGACATTAGTCTGTGCAGTGATATTTTAGATAAGACCTCAAAACACAGGCAACAAAAGCAAAAATAGGCAAATGGGATTATATCGAAATAAAAGCTTGTGCACTACAAAAGAAACAATCAGCAGAGCAAAGAGACAACCTACAGAATGAGAGAAAATACAGTTGTAAGTTATGCATCTGATAAAATATATAAGAACTCAACTTCATAGCAAGAAAATAAATAACATGATTCAAAAATAGGCAAATGACCTAAATAGACATTTTTCAAAAGAAGATGCATGAAGGGCCAACAGGTATGTGAAGAAATGCTCAGTATCACCACTCATCAGGGAAATGCAAATCAAAACCACAATGAGATATCACTTCTCTCTAGTTACAATGGCTATTATCAAAAAGAGAAAGATGAGCATTGGAGAAGATGTAGAGAAAAGGAAACCTCTACCTGCTTAGTGGGAATATAAAGGAATACAGCTAGTATTCATTTATATGTGAGGAGGTTTCTCAATAAACTAAGAACACAACTATCCTATGATCCAGCAATCTCACTACTGGGCACATAGTGTATCCAAAGGAAATAAAATCAGTAGGTCTAAGAGAAAGCTTCACTTCCCTGTCTGCTGCAGCACCACTCACAATAGCCAAGATCAACATAAGTGTACACCAATGGATGACTGAATAAAGAAAATATGGTGTTCATGGGTCATTATGAAAGTTTGAGATACATAAAAATCAAGAAACATAAAATACACACAAATGGAAACAAACGAAGCCCTCCCAGCAGCACCAAAAAGCCGAGCAAGTTGAAACTTGCACAAGGAAATCAAAAAGGACACTGTTGATTGTGTTTGCAAGTGACATAAGGGACCATAATAGTTTGTTGCAAAACTTTTATAGTAACCTATGTATATTCACAATGGAATACTATCCAGCCATGGAAAAGAAAGAAATCCAGGCCAGGCTCAGTGGCTCATGCCTGGAATCCTAGCACTCTGGGAGGCTGAGGCAGGAGGTTGGATTCAGCTCAAGAGATTGACACCAGCCTGAGCAAGAGTGAGATCCCACCCCTACTAAAAACAGAAAAAAAAAAAATGGAGACGTGGTGGGCCCCTATAATCCTGGCTTCTCTGGAAGCTGAGGCAAGAGGATCACTTGAACCTAGGAGTTTGAGGTTGCTGTGAGCTAGGCTGATATGAGGGCATGTTAGCCTGGGTGATAGACTGAGACTCTGTCTCAAAGAAAAGAGGAAAATCTTAATATGGATGAACCAGGAGGACATTATGTTAAAAGAAATAAGTGTGACGCAGAAAGACAATAGTACATACATAACATCACTCACATGTGGAATCTAAGATAGTGTAGAGAGAAGAGCATGGTTACTAGAGGCTGAAGTGTTTGTGGAGAGAGGGAGCTAGGGAGATGTTGGTACACAGGATTACAGCTGGACTGGAGGAATAAACTTAAGAGGTGGACTGTACAACAAAGAGACTAGAGCAGATGATACATTGTTTTCTTGAAAAATGCAAAAAGAGTTGATGCTAAGTGCTCTCTCTATAAAATAATAACTATTTGAGGTCATCCATTTGTTAATTAGCTAGATATAACCATTGCACAATGTCTACGTATTTCATAGCATCATGTTATACACAGAAAACACAATGTATCTGTTAAAATTCTTTTTAAAAAAGAAGTTCACATCCATGTGGAAAGAGTGACATTTACAGTTTTGACTCAGGATTGTATTAACTCCACTGCCCTCTGTCATTATGCAGTCCAAAGAGACCTGGCCTCCTTGGACACCCCACGGGAGCGCCTCATTGATCCACTCCATCAATAGCGCACTGAGCTCACTCATCTGGATGAGCAAGAAGTGGCTTAGTAGGCTGGAGATATTGACAGGACATATACACTCTGGAGGGTGGGAGACAAACTCCATCAAGACTCCAGGGCCTGACATATCAGTAAAACGTTTAGGAATCCAGTGACCAGAAGCAGCTGGAATGTTTCCTCTAAAGTAAAAAAGAAATCATTCTGAAAAGTACTAGTGATCAGTGCCATGAAAAGGACACTCCCGACCGTTGCTGGAAGCAGCTTTCTTGCTGCCCCCTCTCCAGCAGCTATAGATCATTAATATAAATACTTGATGCTGTGGAATCTGGCAGCAGCTGAGCAGAACTTTCCACTTTCTAGGCTTTGGGAAGTGCAATTTAGATGTACAGGATTTATTTCTGGGGCCATGAGCCAGTAGGCAGTGACGAAGAGTTCAGACACTGATCCAGAGACTTGGGATGGGTGGAGAGATGCTTATGAGGTTCAGAATTTAGGAAGGAATACAGAAGTTACTGGAGTATTTAAGTCCAGGGCAGTAAACTAGGGTGAAGGTAGGGTCAGGCACCTTGGTCGAGAGCCAGGGAGAAAACCAGATGGAATAGCTCATTCATTGACAGATACAGTGGAGGTGTGACAGACCAGGCACTGGGTATGTGCTGGGGATCCCACGGTGACCCCGTCCTGATGGGGTCGAGCACCAACAAGCTTACAGTGTGGTGGAGCAGGCTGGACAATGAGGTAAGAAACCAATCAAATGGGCAAACACAAAAGAATGCAAGCTTTTATGAGAATGGTGAAGGAAATAAACCCAACATTCAGACAGAGTGAGAGGCTGGGGATCCTCAGTTTTAGAGCTGAACAAAAATCAAGCAGGCCAGATTTGGCGTGGCCAAGGTTACAGATGGGTTTGCTCAGGTGGCAAACAGAGTTCGGCCATTCTTTTTTCAAAAAGATGGTCGTTATGTGCTTTGGGCCTGCAGCTCTGCTCCACTTGCTACCTTCCTGCATCTGGATCAGGAGGGTGACCCAGGTGGAGGAACAGGGTCTGGGCCACCCTGCCATTGGCAGTATGCTTCCCTGGCTACCCGGCAGGCTGTGGTGAGAAGCTGGGCTCTGGGTGTGGTGTCTTCCTGCTGCTTCTGTCCTTTTCTGCTTCAGATAATTGAACATTTAAGTGATTGTTCCACTTCATAAAGTATGGTCTAGGGAGGCATTGTGCAAATTGCTAAATCAATTTATTTTTAAACAGAAATGAGATTTAAAAAAACCCCACACACAACTTAATGAAGGCTTGATGTGTTCCATTGCAAGGGTCTTCAGAACACCACACTTCTCTCCCTGCGAAGTCATCTTTACACATCTTTGGGTGGCAAAGTGGAAGGACAAATTTGGGGGGAGGGACAATGTGAACAGCCCCATCATTTGCATTATTTTTTTACTGACAAAGGTCACCAACTCTCCCCACATCAGCTATAAGGAACACTGCGCCGGGGCGCAGCACCAGCAGAATGACACAGCAAGCAAGAATCTGGTATGGAGTCAGAAGAAGACCCAGACCCTGTTTTCAGGTCTTCTCTCCTGCGTGATTAGGGGCCAATGATTTAACTTCTTGGCCTCCATCTTCTCAACGTTTACAAATAATAATACTTAACTTTTCCAGTAGTCGCTGAGAATGAAATGACTTTGAAATAGCTAACCTGTTCGAAGCACTTATTATGTGCCAGGAACAATATTTAGTGCTCTATCTGCAAATTCTCAGATATAAACATACTGGGAAGATGAAAACAACTCAATTCCCATTTGGGAGCTGGTATTTGTAATGTGTAGAGCACACCCTGATAGTTCTTCTACTGGTCTATAAAATGACTTGTCATGCTCTTATTTTGTATTCAAAAGCATTAGATTTGATGATATCCTGTCCCTGGAGATTAAAGAATAACAAACAATTGTACAAGCATATGCATGTGCGCGCTTGTGTGTGGTGGTACGGAGCTGGTGCTCTTCTGAATCCGAAATATTTCATATACCATAGTATTGTGGGTTTTAGGTCTAGGTTTGGGATAATTGCTCTAATCATTTTTGCTTGGTTCTGCTACCCTTTAGATGCATGATTTTTCCTTGTTTCTCCCTCACATATCCAGCTGGCTTGGATGGAAGCCTGTTCTCTCCATCTGATCTTTGGCCCTCTCAGTGGTCTCCTCTGTCCCCAATCTCCACCCAAAGTCATCCACTCTTCGGCCCCCATCTCTCACTAATTTAAGCTTCAAGTATTGCAAAACCTGACTCTTATCCTATGTTATACCATACAATTTTTGTTCTTAAATCCTGCTGTTTTTCTTTGGACTTATCTTTCTTCCAATTTAGACCCAATCACAGAGTACAGCATTTGGTCAAGGATAGCTACTTTCGGTGCCAAATGGAGACAGAACATAAATCAAAAAGTTAACATCGAAAGGTTTCTGAGAATCCTGGACAAAGACCAAACCTAAAGGTGACCCTGGAAGCTTGGCCAGGAATGGAAGATAAAAATTACTTCACTTAACTTTGAAAGTTTACCAATGTAGAAGAAAAGCAGGCACGTAGAAGGAAGTGCCAATGCATCGAAAAATAAATATGATGATGCATTCAAAACCCTCTCTCCTGGCCTGCCGTGGTATTCTTTACCATATCCTTAAAAAGGAAGAGCAAACCCAGAAATGTTCTCCTTGTGGTGAAAGGAACCAAGGTAGAGACTTCAACAGTGGGTGAACCATTGATGGTTTGAGTAGGATGACGTTAAGGCACGCATGGCCACCCCAGTCTTGACAAATCAACTTGAGTCTTTTGATCTGGGACAAATCAGGGGGCTCCTAATCTCACGTTCAGAGATGATCCTTAGGGGATCCAGCAATGTCTTATTGGGCACTGTGATGTCTACTCATGTTTAATTTCTGGAAACATTATAACTTCTTTATGATATTTAATTTTGAGTTTCTCACTATTTAAAACCAGCTTTAGTTGTCAGACATAACTTCCTTGAGATAAAAATCATGCATGTAGAAATGGGCGTATGTTTCCTATGTGAACACACAACTGCTTCCTCCTTTATACTGACACTGGGCGCTGCTGGTGGAGTCATTTTGCACCTCACATCCTGGGCACATTGGCTTCCCATCCCATATTCATCCCTGAAGTCTGGGCACCTCAGGTTGACTGGATGAAATTAGGCAGATGCTCAACTGAACGGGACTTGGACACAAGGACAGGCCAGCTTTTCATGACACTTGCAGTGTTTTAAACTCCAAGGCAGATTTCTGCCCAGGCTGCGTGGTGGGACATTTGACATCACTCTCTTCCCTTTCTGTGAACACTCTTGAACACTGTGTAAAGGGGATGTGTCAGTAAGGATCCTCTAGGTGACGCTGTCAGCTATAACATCCCAAAGGCTCAGTTGATGACCATTACCTTCGAGACACCAACTGACAAATTCCATCATCTTATGATGATGCTGTGTCCACGCTGGGCCCCGAAAGTTTGTCACAGTGGGGAAAAGACGAGAACCACATCCCAGGTCTTGAATGCTTCCATCCCCAAACCAACCTGCATCACTTCTGTTCAAGTTACATGAGCCAAATCAAGCTGTGTGGCTATGTCTAGCTTTTGGGGTTTGGGAAGGGTATTCCTCCCATGTGCTGGAAGCCCAGGAGATTAGAAAATATTGGTGAACACTAGTAATGTCCACATACAGGATGTCTGTTGCATCTAGCTGTCCAAGATCCACACCCAACAAGCAGGCGACTCAGGCTGGGCCAACTGGTATCCAGTACTCTGAATGCTTATATTACATAATCCCAAACAATGTTATTTGCCTGCAATACCAGGGAACTAACTGGATCTGAAGGTCAAAGTTTCTCCAGGGACACTGGCTCTTAAGTGGAGTTATAAAAGAACAGAAGAAAGGGCTCCCCCCTTCTGGAAGCCTCATCTTGCTAACATGATCAGGAATGTTCTGCCACCTGGTCCCTTCTGAAGCCACTCTTATTTACTGACCCTTTTTTCTCAGCTTGTTTATCCAGCATTCCTATCAACCTGAGGGCTACTAACACCTTCCCAATACAGCTTTCTGCTTAGTAAGATGGTTTCTGTTACTTGCACCCCACATTTTCCCAAACAGAAAACAAGAGCCAAAACCAACAGCCAACTGATATGATTTATTTGCTGGGCAGTCCAAACCAGACAGACAGGTCTAGACTTGCTGGGGTAATGGGGAAGAGCAGCAAGCTTCAAGCTCTGTGGCCTCTCTTGCTGTGTGAACTTGAACAAAATCCAAAACGCATCTGTAAAATGAGGGTCTGGGACATGTTGACCTTCAAAGTCCTTTTTGCCTCCAGTGGACCATGACTATGCCATTTAGGGGTTGTTGAAACAAGCATAAACTGCGTTTTGGGTACCTGATTGAAACTCAAACCAGGTCCCATGCTTTGATAAATAACCTGTCAACCCTCCACATTCTCCTGGAATCACATTAGCCAAGGAAATCATGGATTGCTTACATTTTACATTTCAAATGTGCAGAGGTCCTGGCATCAATCTAAGGACATGCCGCCACCCTGGGGATTTGTCTCCACAGCATGGCTGGCTCATGCAACCCATCACACTAACTACTCACCTGATGCCTATTTGTCATAAGTATGCCCATTAGTGCTTTGGGATTAGTTGGGGCCCTTTATTTATATGTCAGCTCACTACCCAAGAGGCAGAAGAACCCGACACTTCCAGAACATCGTGATCTACTAATATCAATAAAAGTAATGATTATTATAAAACCTCGGCTCTCTGCCGCTGATTAGAACTCCAGGAGCTGGGCAGAGAGAAAATCCTCAGTATTTCTCTGTAGGTGGGTGTAGGGTTGAAAAATGAGATGATTTTTCCTGTGAATAAGTTTCACCTCTGATTAAAATTCTGCCTGTAATGAAGGTGATGTGCTGAGATATGGATGACTCACTAAATCAGAAGGGCCTCTCTGTGCACATTATTCTCCCTGCTTTTAACTGCCATAGACTCTTTCTCTTATATTTATAAAAGAGAGATTTTTCAGGATATCCTGCCCTGGTAAAAGTAAGGATGAAGACTAGGTTTCATTGGGGTTAAGAGTGACACTTCGTCTTCTACACACGTGAAAGGCCTTCACCAAATCCTAGAAGACCATGGTCAGGGGCGAAGGGATTGTTGGTTCCATTGTCTGGTGGTCAGACGGCAGCCTCTGGCTGTGGGTTTTCCTTTCTCCCTCTCCACAAAGCTCACTGGACTGCATGGAAAGGGCTCAATCCTGAGTTCTTGGTCTCTTTATTCTAGGACTAAACAAAAAAGGCTCACAGTTTGAAGTGAATTTGTGTGCATGGTAGTGCTCTGGATGAGAGGAGAAGGGAAAGGTTTAAGTGGCTGGTTAAGTAGAACAGAGACCTGGTGAGATTTCAGAAGACCTTTATTAGCTAAGGGCCCTACTGTGGAATCTGAGACTTTTTGCTGGCCAAAGGTCTTGTGCACTTTCCTCAGGCTGAGGATTGGATTGGTACTGGTCTGTGACCTGTTAGGAACTGGGTTGCACAGCAGGAGATGAGCCAGCCAAGCTTCATCTGTGTTTACAGCCACTCCACGTCACTCATATCACCGCCTGAGCTCTGCCTCCAGTTGTGGCAGTGGCAGGCAGCCTCAGATTTTTGAAGGAACATGAACCCTACTGTTAACTGCACATAGAAGGGCTCTGGGCTGCATGCTCCTTATGAGAATCTACTGCCTGATGATCTGAGGTAGAGCTGAGATGGTGATAGTAGCACTAGGGCTGTCTAGTTGTAGAAAAACAAGCTCAGGTTTCCCACTGATTTTGCATTATGATGACTTGTGTAATTATTTCATTACATATTACAATGTAATCATAATAGAAATAAAGTGCACAACAAATGTAATGCACTTGAATGATCCCTAAACCATCCCTCCACTCCCCAGTCTATAGAAAAATCGTGTTCCATGAAACCAGTCCCTGGTGCCAAAGAGGTTAGGGACCACTGCTCTAACAATCTCGGTTGAAGATGTCAGACACGGTGCCCTGTGAAACCAAGTTGCTCAGCAGTCAGAAGGTGTAGCTGCTCTAGGCTCTCAAGTGTTTCAAATGCAGTTTTCCTGTTAACACAGTAGCAACTGTTCTCCTGGCAGACTTCAGAGACTGCCCACACAAAACTGGCGCACGTTTGTTATCAGTACAAGAAATGCGACTTGAAACTTCTCCATCTTTAACCCCAGATAGGGAACTTTTACAACAATCTACTTTCCCCAATTCTGGCTATTTCCCAGGTAGGACTCACCCAGCAGATTAATTGAGTTTCTGCTGACCTTGGCACCAGAGAGCAAAACCAAGAATTTGGCAGAAAGGAAGTTATGTCTGTACAACCAGAGAAGCAACGTGTCTAAGTCAGGACATGGCGGGCTTAGGGGTTGGATTATCCCCTGCATCCTGGGAATCCGTGTCCAATGATTCCATTATGTCCCTAACTATTGATCTGGCAGCTCTGAGTATGGTTTTCAGTTTTGGGTTCCAGGACGTGGGCTTGTAAAAACAATCTGCTCATGACATTCTCAGACTCAGCAGTTTCAGCTGCAACTGACTTGATGGGCTCATCCGGGGCTGCAGTTGAGCCAGAATTCCTTGGAGCGAAGCCGTGGGGTGTTGAGCTGGTGGTGAGCCAGCACCTATAAAGCGAAGGCTTGTTGGGGGGATATTCAGTGCAAACCCTCACAGGCGATGACTTGCCTGTGTTTAAGTGTTTATCCACTTTCCCAACCTTAATAGGGAAAGAACATTTCCCATGAAGGGTTGGTGCCCAAATCAGCACGTGCACAATCACCCAGGGCTACTTTATCACATTTGGATGCTGCTGACAACTTCTCACCAGGAAGGAGGAAAGGTAAAGGGGTAAAAAAAGAGGAATGAAGGGCTTGCAGGGCTTGCTAGGCTGGGGCATGGAGGCCCACAGTAAGTCACTTAGATTGCAACAGGGGAGCTCTCAGCTCTGTGCTAGACAGAACCTTTTAGACAATCTTAGGATGCTATGGGCTGAGCTTCCACTAACTCTTCTAGTGGGGAATTCTTCACAAGATCAGAAGGTCAGCAATGCCCTGGGGACGATGTTTCAGCTAGAAGATCAACAGTGCTCACTACAGGTTCTCATTACAGTCAGGCTCCTCTTTTTTACTAAAGAGGATGATGGTGGCAGCCCTCCTTCCATGCCCACAGCATTGTATAAGCTGCAGAAGGTTTTACTGCATGTTGTCCATCGGATCTTCATCACAACCCTGAACAGGGGGTCAGGAATCAGTGTCCCTCGTCTGTCTACAGATGACAGAAATGAAGGGCTGAAGTTAAGTGGATGGTCCAAGGGTACAAGCTAGTAAGCAGCAGAATTGGCATTTCTCCAACAATAAAGGTTCTAAAACCCCTGCAGCTCCTACTAAAGCTTAAGAACCCTAAAAGTAGAGTGTGGTGGCAACAGGACACTGGGGCATGGCAGCTTCTGTGTGTTGTTTAAGCAATGTCTTAAAGGGATTAGGGGCTCTGCAGGATAACCTTCAGGAAGGCCTGAGTTTTCTCCTCTTCATAACATTAACTCTATTTGAGGCCTGATCGCACCTGATCATGGGTTCAAGCTCCTCAGTGCAACAAGAGCCCAGGAAAGGATGAGCTGTCAGCAACACTTGTACTGACTTCTAGGAAATGAGAAAAGCTGTGCGGCCATTTCAATGGCACTTCCTTTTGAGGAGAGGTGAGCCAATTAGGTTTTTGACAGTCTCTTTCTCCTTTTCCACTCCGTCCTCTCAAGGTAATCACATAAGGCTGTGAAAGTAAATGTCTAGGAAAAGGGATACAGCCTGCCAGATGCCAAGCAACTATAGAAAGAAATATAGATAAGAAAAACTAATCTGCCCAAGAGGCAGAGCTGGGCCCTGAGGATAAGGAACTCCCTTTAGGAGGCCCAGACTGGAGTTTCTCTGGAAAGAAGACCCATCCTCCCAAAGCCTGGACACAGGGGTATCTTTTTAATGTGTTACATCCATTTTAGAAGATAAGAAATCTGCAGCAACATGTGTCTAGCAGTTAAAAGGCCCAACCAAGCCCCTCCATTTCTGGGGATGAATTAAAGCAAAACTGCAAGAGCATTTTCCCTTCTCGTTCTCTCCCTCCACCCTCACCCTAGTCCAGAA
The DNA here is from genome assembly GCA_963574655.1 of Perodicticus potto. NCBI lineage: Eukaryota > Metazoa > Chordata > Mammalia > Primates > Lorisidae > Perodicticus > Perodicticus potto. The sequence goes on from CAUYRH010108288.1 coordinate 12,862, forward strand.
GATCATAAGATAGTGAATTTCTTTGGAGACCAACACTAAGGGAAGGTTGGTTGGTTTGTTTCTAAACGTGAGAGGTGACTTGAGTCAAGATTGGAGGGGTTAGAAACCCAAAGGTTTTACCCATCAAGGTTGCCTAGGACTTTGGTACAGAAAGAGGCCCTTGTGTTATTAGAGGCACAGACATAGCTGGCAGTCCGTCAAGCATTCCTAGTCCAGGGAGGGAGAGATGACCACAGGAGGGGAGCTGTGGGTTCCTCCCAGAGGAGATGGTGAGTCACCTGGAGCTGACAGGAGAATAGCATGGATGCAAACGCGAATTTTTAAAAAACAAGCGGCAGAGTCAGGCACAGAGTGGGAAGAGGTGAAGAGGGGTTCGGGGTGTAGGGGCACAGGTTCTGAACAACCACAGAAGTGCTTTCCCACAGGCAGCTTCCTAAAATGGCAGCACCCTGGTGTCTGAGGACCACTGTGCTCTTTATCAGACCGAGGGCCTCCCATGGGGAGTCAAGGACAAAAGGCCCCATTTTCCACCTTATACCTCACAAAGCAGACATATACATTTAATGGACATCATCGCCTAAGAGAAAGTAATAAGCTTTCTCAGAAGGTGCTTCCCAGAGATGTGGAAACCTCGCGCTCAGAGCAGCAGAAGCCACACACACAGAAGATGGTAACTATGAGCGGTGATGCATGCATTCATTAATTTGAGTGTGCTAATCATCACACAATGTATGTGTCTATCAAACCATCACAATGTACACCTTGAATATATATGATTTTTATTTGTCCATCAAACAACTTTGTCAGTTAAAACTGGGGGCAAAAAGACAAACCCTACGATTTGAAAATCCAGACTCATAAGCAAATGCATTTGGGATTGATGGCACCCATTGCAGAAGGATTCTCTTCAGTTCCTTGTTTTGTCCCAGTTTCCTCATCTATTAAATGAGGATAATAATCTCTGACTTACCTAGAAGGTAGGAATGGCATATGGAACAGAGTAAACAATGCATGGAGAAGTGCTTTGTAAGGCACATAAGTAGTGCACTCACCGCCACCCTCACCAATATTACCATGCCACCCACATGCATGTGTGTTACCTGGCTCAATTATTTCTATGAGGACCTGAGAACCAAGTGTCTTTCGCCACCTTTGTCCAGCTGAAGACTCTCAAAGAGTTGTAAGGCAGGTTATTAACAAAAACTCCCTTTGAAATGATGTATGTGTGTGAATCAGGATTTCTCAATAATCACCTGATCCAACTGAAACTAAGCAAGTACATTAATCTCACCCTGCCTCAACTTCCTTCAGCTGTAAAGTGGGAACACTCACTCAGCGCTCATGGAGTTTCCGATGATTTAATGGGAAAACCTGGAAGGATAGATAGTTGGTCCTAGGCCTAAAATTCTCAAAGAATGTTGAGGGACAAAGATTTACCTCACATTCTCAGGAAATGCATGTCCTCAGAAGGGAGAGAGTCAACCTGAACTGGCCTAAACCAAGGACATTGGCTGAGAGCCACTGGGGAAAGGTCAGTGTTGGTGTCCATCAAATGCTTAACCCAGCCCAGCCCTGTGGAATCCTACTCATCTCTTAAGCCCACGTCAAGTCCTCTCTCCTTTGTGAGATATTCTCAGACCTCCCCACTTGGAATTTCCATTTCTTTTCAATTTTTTGTCCCTGTATATAACATGCTTACAGTTTGCCATATTTTATTATTGTGTGCATCTTGGATTGATCTTTCCTAAGACTTTGGAGAGCAAAGGCTATATATTTTTCATCTTTATGTCCCTTACACTGCTCTATAATGGCATCTGCTTTTTGAAAGAAACGTATTTAAAACTCTCACCTCATCATTCATTTAAAGCCAATTCTATAAATAAGCAAGGCGGGCTGTCTCTGCTGTTACCACCTAATGCCTGATGCTGCCACACTTCTTAACAGACATCTTGTCTTCAGACTGGCCTCCCCGATTCATCTTCTTTAAATGCCATTTTAAAATACCGTATTCAAATTTCCCACTCAAAATCTTTTAAAGGCTTCACACTGCCTACATGATAAGGTAAAAACGTCAAAGCCTTGAATGTAAGGCTCTCCACCAGCTGGCCCCAATCCAGCTATTTGAACTCATTTAACTCACTCATGCCCAAACCAGTGTGGCTGACTGACTCCATTCATCCATCCATCCATCCATCCAGCATGACTAAGTGCCTACTATGTGCTGGTCATTGTGGTAGGTGGTAGGATCTTTACAGAAAAAGACATAGTCTCTGATCTCAACACTGGCAGAAGGTGAAGGAAACATTATAATTCTGAACAATGAAAGCTCTAACAGAACCATGCAGAAGAGATACTAAGAGTGCAGAAAAGCCAGGCCCCTGACCCTGAGAGTCAGAGGAGGGTTAACAAAAGAGAGACAAGATGAAAAAAAACCCCATAAAACAACAAGCCCCCCCAACTCAAATCCACAGGGATGCTATGAGATGACGGTATAAAGTTAGAAGTGGTTCAAGAAGACCTAGATCAGTGGTTCTCAATCTTCCTAATACCCCAGTTCCTGTGGGTCACGTCCCACAGGTTGAGAACCGCTGACCTAGATGAAGGTGAACTCACACTAAAAAACGATCCCTTAGGTCTATGAAGTGACCTTTATTATCTATGTCAAGATTTCCCAACTGTGTTCTTGAACCCAGTTTTGAGAGGCATGGCAAGCAGCTCACTATGGGGAAGGTGGAGAGAAGCATTCTGTGATCAAAAAAAGTTTGCAAAGCGAACATATGCTCTTTTCCACCTTCCAAAGGTACATGGTCATAGTATACTATTGGGTCTGCTAAGTCTTGCAATAAATCAAGCTGTTTAAACTGTCCCAAATTTATTTATCCAAAGAGTATAAGACCACTCTGTACTTCCTGCAGAATGAGATCTAAGGATGATAGTTTTAGAAAGACAGGTTTATACCAGGGCCTCACTCATTAGGCACACCTGTTCTGGCCTGTGAAAGGTTTATGAAAGCATGGCCTTCAAAGACAAACATGCACGGTTTTAAAATCTTGTCTCCATTACTTACTGTTTGATTTGGACAAGTTACTTAATATCTTTGATGGACAGTTTACTCATCTGTACAATGGACATAAAACATACTTTCTCCATATGGTAGTTTCGCTGAGCATATATGCCTGGCATGTAATATCTGCTTAAAGCATTTCCTTTCATTCTTATTGGCTAATTTGTAAGCTGAACTGGTTGTAAGAACCTTATCATTTATGTAGATTTGTTCCTCCCTCAGCCTTCTAGGAGAGTTTCTTTCTGGTGGTTCTCAAATGATTCTTGATTACTGATATTCAAACCTCAGCACAAAAGGATTCCCTGAAATATTACAATGATAAAAATGGGAATAGAAAGAAGAAAATAAAAACAGTCTTAATGTATACATTATCTGGATGGACTGATTTTCCTAAGTGAGGTGTTGTAATCTGCAGAGTAACCTAATACCCTTTAGAGATTGAAAGCTAAGCTATTTAAAATAGCAGCTTTGAAAATAGAAATGTCTAATGTGTTAAAATTAAAATTATAGCACTTAGAGTGGAAAGAATCCTTATCTGTGGGTTTTCTTTTATCTTTTTTTGAGACAGGGTCCCACTTTGTCACTTAGGTTGGAGTGCAGTGGCAAAAATCATGGATTTCTGCAGCCTTGAACTCATGGGCTCATGTCCTCCAGTCTCAGCATCTGGAATAGCTGGGACTCACGTACCCACCACCATGCCAAGCTAAGTAAAAAAATTTTTTTTATAGAGACAGGGTCTCATTACATTACCCAGGCCAGCCTCAAACTCGTGGCCTCAAGAAATCTTCCCACTTTGGCCTCCCAAAGCACTGAGTTTAATGGCATGAGCCCCAGGACACATCCTTGACACTCAACTTGGGCATCATTTTCTTTTTAAAATGTCCTTGTACTGCCAGGATGGGTTAGGTAATCCCCCACTTGGTACCAGTAGCATATTTCCATTAAGCAACAATCAGTGCATTTGCACCAAGTGGCTGCTACAGCCAGGAAGCTGGATATGGAATTGTTGGCCAAGCAGAGGTCGCACTGCCACCAAGAAAGAAGCTAATAGTCTGATGGGGGCTGTAGCCACCCAACAGGTAAACAGGTGCGTAAAGCAGATTACAAATTCAGAAAAGTGCTAGGAGAAAATAAAAGAAATGGTGTAATCAAGAGTCAAATGGATTCTGTTATAATTACTTACCTTGCTGTCTCGTTAGCAGGTTGTGAAGTGTTTGCATGTAATATCTGACTCGTGTTTGTGTAAGTTGGCATGGCACTGTGCCTGTGCCCCATGCCTGTACATATTGAGCATGAATTAACTGCCTCCTGAATGAATGAATGAATTCAGTGACTTGAAACTGGGACCCACAAGGTTTGCCTACAATCATAACTAATTAGTGACAGTTTCAGGTATTCCTTTTGTTTAAAGTGGAGTGCACTTGTAAATATATAAATGTCTATATATAAACATGCTATGTGAGTGTATATAAACATATATAATGTGTGTATATATGGAATATATCTATATATATACATAGATATATATATGTTCAGCACATCCAAACAACTTTTACCACTTAATTTCCAAGACTAAGTAAGAAATGGGTCATTGTGGGTACTCAACAAGATTTATTTTAGTCCCAGCCTTGGGACTAAAAGTCAGAGGGTAAATAAGCGTGAAGCCTCACAGTGGACTTTTTACCACACAATGTAGAAAAGACACTCTCTACACTCATCTGTTCTTTCTGACAAAAAAACCCTACAGACAACCTCAGAACAATTACTTCTGTGTTCTCTTCTTGGTTTTATTTGGCTGTTCAGTTCTCCCAGGCCCTGTAAAAACACAGACGTAATCAATGGTTTCAAACAAGCACTAGCTAGTTGAAGGCAGGTGCATTTTATTAGGAAATGGTGGCTTCCCCCATGCTCTTGTGATTAAAAGGGGAAGAAAACATTTGCGACTCTTCCAATTAACCTCAATTGTATGTCATTCTTGCAAGGTCCAGACAGAAGTCTTAGTCTATTATTCTACCTGCAACTTTCTGCCTTCCTGATAGATTCTTGTGATTATCTAATTTAAATAAAAAGTTAGCTCATTGCTTTTCCAGGATGCTAAGAAAATTTAGAGCAGTGACCTGAATCAGCAATAACATTCTTACATAATTTTCAAAATCTATAAAAAATTAGAAAAGTACACATAAAGATGCTTCATATCCCTCCTGGAGATGCCTACATAGAACCCGTCCCCCTTTTTTAGAGTCACAAAAGATAATGCTTCCCCTCCCCAACCCCCACTACCATTTGATTTTTTTTTTTTTTAAGAGGCAGAGTTTTACTTTGTCGTTCTCGGTACAGTACCATGGCGTCACAGCTCAGAGCAACCTCCAGCTCTTGAGCTTAGGCGATTCTCTTGCCTCAGCCTCCCGAGTAGCTGGGACTACAGGCATCTGTCACAACACCCGGCTATATTTTGTTGCAGTTTGGCAGGGGCTGGGTTCGAACCCGCCACCCTTGGTATAGGGGGCTGGCGCTCTACCCACTGAGCCACAGGTGCTGCCTTACCGTTTGATTTTTTAAAAATCACCTCTCTTAGCACTGTCTTTGATGGCTATGCAGCCAGAAGCATGCAGCCCAGGACAGATTTGCAGTGGCTAGAGAAACTCACTCCCTACTTCAGACCTGCATTTCCAGCTATCGAACATATCTTTGGTGGAAGGTGTAAAGTTAATCTTTAAAATGTTAATATAACATTTAATATATACAAAAGAATGTTTATATCTTACTTGCAAAGGTATGATGCATAATGAGACAAACATCTATGAATCCATTATCATTAGGAACCAGAACATGCCCAAAACTTTTGAGCTTATCAAAAGGTTCTTCCCAATTTATGATCTCATATACTATCTCAGATGAAACGATGATTGAAAGCTGTGGTTCTAAGTTTTTGCTTTTAAGTAGCTTTACCTTATTTTGTTTCCACCAGCATGCTTTTTCCTTTCTCTACCTTCATAATATCTGTAACTTGAGTTTTTGACGGTTTGAGTTCAATTATTTATATTCAAATAATACAAAGGTCGATACACATAGTATAAGAGTCCCAGAATAGTATTTTCTCTACCAGTTCTTCTCTACCATCTTTTGTCCTAATGTTGGCATACATTTAATTTTTACATGTGCTACAAACACACAATACCTTACAACTATTGTCGCCCGTGTAAATGGTCAATTATTTGGGGAGTGATTAAAAATGAAATAAATTTATATAATGACCTGCCTTTCAACTATTTCTGGAAATGGTCGTTTCTGGATGTAAACCAGTGATTTTTCAAACAGCAAGAGGATCTTAGGTGTGCCATGAAAATTTGTAGAGATCATTAATTAAATTATTTTCAAAAGAAGTTCAAAGTACAGTAAGTACATTCTTTTCTTACTCTTTTTTTTTTTTTGATCAACGTAATTTAAGAATATCACAGAAGTTTAACTATAGGTTCAAGTGTGCCATGAGATAAAAAAGGTTGAAAAACACAAATGTAGACCCAAATTTCTCTCATTATCATATTTGTTCTACTTTAACAATGTCACAACTGCTACTTGGACTTTACCTTAAAAACACAAACACACATTGTACCCCATGATTGCATTAAGGTACACAGCTATGATTTAATTAAAAAAAAGATTACAAAATGCAAATAATGTAACCTAATCATATGTACCCTCGTGTTAATCCAAAATAAATTTTTTAAAATGTAAATAAATGTCTTTTAAAGAAAAAAATGTTTTTTATAATTTGTTACAGTACTGGTCTGCTAGTAATGAATTCCCAAGTCCCCCATCTTTTTGTTTTGGTCTGGAAAAGTCATTGTTTTGGCTTTAATTAAAAAACGATTTTCCTTGGGAATTTTGTAATTCTGAGTTAAAAGTTTTTTTTTCTGTAAACATTTAGAGATTTCACTTTGTTGTATTTTGATCTGTATAGATTCCAACAAGAAGCCTGTTGTGATCTTATCATTTGAATGATGCGTGTAGGTGTGTGCATCTGTGTGTGTTTGCGTGTTTTATTTTGGTAGTTATCCCACTGGGGGTTCTTGTCAGTGATGCATTTAGTGCCTCTCAGCTCTGACCACTCCCTCTGGTATCTGCTCTGTGATACACCATGGAATTGCTCTGAGCATTTCTCCTTGAAAGTGAGCACAATGTTGTGTTTTCTCAGTAGACAGCGCTGAAGCAACACCAGAGGCTGTTCCTGCTACATTTCTACTACATCTGAACGTTCTGTTCTTTTTTATTACTATTAATTTTACTCTTTTTCTCCTCTTTGTGTTTCAGTTGGGCAATCTCTATTGATCCACCTTTAAGGTCATAATTTATTTATTTATTTATTTTGGCTGTGTTAAGTCTACCTATAAGCCCATCCATAGCATCCTTCATCTCTGTTTATTTTATCTTTTATTTCTAAAATTTTCACTGGACTCTTTCTTGTAGCTTCCATCTCTGTGTTGAAATTCACCATGTGTATTGTCCATCTTTTCCCATGCACCCTTTAATTTATTAATCATGGCTATTTTACATTTCTAGTCTGGTAGTTCTAACATCTTGACCATCTCTGAGTCTGTTTCTGCTGGTTACTTTGACTCTCAACAGTGCGTGGTTTTGTCTTGCCTTTTGGTGTGCCTCACGCCTTCGATGTATGTGGACACTGCGATGTCTGATCATAGAGACTGAGGTGAACCGTACTGATGCTTGGCAGTCAGCACAAAGAAGAGTGTCTGTCTGGCTAGCCTGTTAGGATGGGAGATTGAGAAAACTTAGTAAGGCGTTGATCGGGGTTTAGTTTTGTGACTTTGGGTGCAGGAGGAGTTGCTAGAAGTTCTCCTGCCTCTCTCTGTGCACCTGTCTCTCAGAGGTCTCTCTTCGTGCCTACTCTCTCTCTCTCTCGGGGGCCAGCTGCCACTATGGTGTGGTGTGTGCTGATGGTGTATAGGAGGAGAGAGGCTCTCTGTGTTCCAAGTCCTGCCTTGGCATTAGGCAGGACTTGTGTCTGTAGGGGTTGGATTTCTGTATTTCCACCTTCCTTCCCATAGCAGCCAAACTATGCTGTGGATTGTTGGCAGTTCGTGTAGCAGAGTTTCTTGCCTTTTTCCTGGTGGCAGGAAAGCATTAATGATGTAGGTCTGACACAGGGATGGAGAGTCCTTCCCCTTCTGCAGCTGCCTAGTGGAACGGTCTTCACCTGGGCCCTAGTGGCCACATGACTTGCTGTCCCTCGCCCAGCGTCTGGAGGTTTTTAATCTTTAGAAGGGTCTTGGTGAGAATTTGTGCTTTCCCACAGAGTGGCCTCTCTTCTGCACTCAGCTGTCACCATGGGAAAGCTTTCTCTCACCTCCTGCCCCATCCTCAATTGTTCTTGTGAGTGTACAATGGAGGTCTGTGGAGAAGAGCCCACGAGTGGCTACAAATCCGTATTCTCATGAAAACCCAAGCGAAGATGTTAGAAAGTCATGGAAAACTTTTGCTGAATTCTTCTCTTCCACTGTATGGCACCTGGCTTCTCCTCCCCCTTGGTCCCCCACAGATAACTGTGACAGTACTTTCATCCCATTCCTCCTTAGAAGGTCCTTTCTTTCTATATATTTCTGGCTACCTGGTTATCTGGGTACTTCAGTTCTCAGTTCCGTTCAAGAAAAGTTGTGATTTTCTGTAGTTATCCACCTTTGTGTTTTTATTAGGGTGGGAGCAATTCTCCACTTTCTACATTCTTGACAGAAGGGAAATTTCAAAAATAATGCAAAATATTTCTGCTTCTATGTCTGTAGGTAAATCCTTGAAGCTTCATCAATTTTCTTGTTTCTTAAACCATTAATAATTTAGAGAAAGAAATCAAAATTTCTTGCTATCGCGGTCAATTACTCTTCATATATTATCCCAGTTTTGTTTTACATAGTTTGAAGCTCTCTGAATAGATGCACAGAATTTTTAAAAAATTTAACCTTCTGGTTAATTAAATATTTTATGATCACACAATGTCTGTTTTCATCCTACTTATGCTTTTTTCTCTCAAAGCCTAATTTATCTGGTATTAAAAAGAGGTCACCTCTACTTTCTTTTGGTTAATCTTTGAATGTTATCTTTTTATATCCTCTTATTTTTAATCTTTCTATATTTTTACACTTTGGATGTGTTATTTAAATAGCATTTCAGTGATCTATTTAAGAAAATATAATCTGATATGCTCGTTTTCCAAAACACTTATCGAAGATTTTAGCATTGGCTTGTTGTAATATCACTAATATTACTTCCACTGAGCACACTGGGAAATTCAGACCCACAGCTTCATTCTGACCTGTGTCTTTACCTATAACTTCTTCACCTCTCAAATCTTTAATTACAGGAGCTCCATTACCTTATTTCATACCATCCTAAGTTTCTTAAGTCCTACTCCCAATGTATTGTGTTTTGGTCACACCAATACCTCTGGTCTCTTGATTATGCTATTTTCTCTCTTTTATAAAAAAAAAAAATTCAAATCTTTATTTTAGAGACAGAGTCTCGCTCTGTCTCCCAGGCTAAAGTGCAATGGTGTGATCACAGCTCATTGTAACTTCAAATTCCTGAGTGCAAGCAATCCTCTAGCCTCAGCCTCCCAAGTAGCTGGGACTATAGAGGTATGCCACCCCACCTGGTTAATTTGGTTTTTAGTTATTTTGTAAAGACAAGATCGTGCTTGTTTTGCCCAGGCTTGTCTCTACCTCCTGGGTGCAAGCAATTTTCCTGCCTCAGTGTCCCAAAGTTCTGGGATTATTGGCATGAGCCACAACATCTAGCATAGTCTGATATTTTCTCTTAATTTCTCTATTTTTTCTTAATTTGTTACACTCCTTCTAGCTTCATCAACGCCCCCAGACAAGATGGGTAGAGGAATCTCCTTCCTCATCTCTTCTCCTTCAGTCTCTTTTTAACGCATCCTCCATCCAGTTGCCACAGTGATCTAAGACCCAAATCCAATAAAGAAAGAAAGAATGATCAATCCATCAATTGCCTGCTTCAATAAAACTGAGACCTCATTAAAGAGCTTACAGTGCCCTGTGTTATCTGACACCATCCAGGTCTCTGCCCTGGCTGCTCCTCCGCTCTGCGTTTGTTTTGTTCTGTTTTCCTCTGTCAGAAAATTCCTCTTGCAGTTCCATGAACTTATTTTGTTTTTTGGAATAGCTTCAGTGAGACACAGCTCACATAACATATGCCCTACTTTAAGTGTGCAGGTCAAGGGTCTCGTGTGGTCACTGTCATTACAGTAGATTCTACAACTGATTTTAGAACATTTTCATCACCACAAATTCTTTGTGGAAAATTATTTGGCTATAAATATGTAGATGTATTTCTAGGTACGTTATTCTGTTCCATTGGACTATGTATGTATGTATTTCATGTCAGTACCATGCTGTTTGGTTGCTATAGCTTTGTCGTCTACAAAGACAACAGAGGGCTGACTGTACTTGTTATTATGTGTCTTTTCCATTCCAGCCATCTTAGCAGGATGAAATAGTATCTCTCTGTGGTTTTGATTTTCATTACCCTAAAGCCATGGTGCTGAATATCTTTTCAAGTGATTTGGAAATGACTTTTTTTTTTTTTTAGAACATTTGCCAATTTTTTTAATTGGGTTGTTTGTCTCTTTCAGTTCAAAGAGTTCTTCATACATTCTAGATACAAGTTCTTTATAAAATAAATGGTTTGCAAATATATTATTCTGTTGTGTGGGTAGTGTTTTCACTTCTTGATGTTTTCTTATTTTTAATAAAATTTTTAATTTTAATGAAGTTCAATGTATCTTTTGTCCCTTATGCTCTGTGAAGATTTGCTCCTATATTACGTCTAAGAGTTTCACAGCTTCAGATCTCAAATTTAGGTTTTGATCCATCTTGAGTTAATTATAGGATTTAGAATTATGAAGTGGCCCAAATTCATTTTTTTGCATGCCTGTATTAATTTTTTTTTTTTGAGACAGGGTCTCATTCTGTTGTCTTGGGCTAACGAACAATGGTATCATCATAACTCGCTGCAAGCTCCAACTCCTGGGCTCACGTGATCCTCCTGCCTCAGCCTCCCAAGGAGCTGGGACTACAGGTGTGTACTACCACACCCCGATAATTTTTTTATTTTTGAAAAGATGGACTCTTGCTATTTCCCAGGCTGGTCTCAAACTCATGGGTTCAAATGATCCTCCCACTTCGGCCTCCCAAAGTCTGGCCTTACAGGTGTGAGCCACTGCACCTAGACTGCACGTGTATTGTCTTAGTTCTGTAAACCCTTCTGTGTTCTTCATGTGTTGTTTTCTGTGTCTCTAAACTCCTTCCTTTCTCTCCTGCATTTATAATTGTATAAATGTAATTAAATACTCTTCATTGCATTTCAAGTTAAGTGTACCCTAAGCCAAAGTCTTCTCTGACTTCCTAGTCTAATTTAGATATCCCTTTTTGGTGTTTCTCCAACACTGTGTATTGTTATAGATGGGGTGATGGGTCTGAAAACTTTTTTGGTAAAGAGCCAGATAATAAATACTTTAGATTTTGTGTGCCAAGAGGCAAAATCGAGGAAAGAATATAGGTACTTAAGGAGACAGAAAACAAATAATGTTATTTTGTTATTTGTTTTCTCCCCCCCAAATTAATTTTTTTGGTAAAATTTTAAAAAATAATAATAGCATACATTTTTGTAATATGAGTCTATGAATGAGAAAAGTGAAATTCTTTATTTTTAGAGGGAATAACATTTTGCCTAATTGAGATTCAAAGTTAGTTCTCCCTATCATCAAACTGGTGGCAAATGTTCCATCTGTGAAAACCCTCCTTAACTCTTGGGCCCTACAAAAGCAGATGTGATGTTGGGCCAGATTTGGCTGATGGGCTATAGTTTCCTGACTTTGAACAAGATCAGTAGTTTCAACCCTTTTTCAGACTTGTCACGGCTGTGGGATGGAGTGAAACCCCAAACATAATTGTGAATCTCTATGAGGATGGTTAAGAGGGGAGGCTTATAGTGGCAGGTATTATAGACCAGTTTAACCAACATTCATTCCAATGTCCTTCTAATGTGTCTTCCCAGAGTGCAGAGATAAAAACTCATTTCTTAGCCCTCTTGCAATAGGGTTCAGCCAATCTACTGTACTTGACATAAAACACTGATTTGGGTGAGAAGAGAATCAAGCCATTCAGCACGTAATTTGTTGGTATGAATTATGACACTGTTGGTGTGACTGTGGTGGTACCTTTTGGAACAAATGGCTCCTGGGAATCGCTGGCTTACCTATCATGCCAGGGGAGGTAGCTTTCTTGGAGACACAGGTCTCTAGTGCAATTTGGACAGTGGTTTTTGGAAGCTGGGCCTTTTCAATAATCCTGTGAGCTCTCCAAGTTCCCTAATAAAATGTTCTAATCTACACACACTAGAATCTACAACCGGACCATAACAAGTATATATTAGAATGTAAGGAGGCACGGGAAATTATTTTGATGAGCTCTTCCTAATTTATAATTGCTACTTTTAGTAATTCCAGATGGTGCACATATCATGTCCCAGAGACAACGTCAGTTTTCTTAACAACCATCAGATTTCAAGCCTTTGGAGGGCAGGCACTATGTCTCCTTCAACTCTGAATCGCTGGTGCCAAGTAGTCAGTAAAAGCTTAGTGAAATGTGCATCTCTAAGTTTGTATGTTCTTGAATCAGTTTCTCTATATAATCCTTTCTCAGTAAGAATTATAAGTTCCTTTGTGCTGAGAGATTGTAAAACAAAATATTCTAAGTCACGATGCTAGGCTTATAGCATTCTGATCATTATTGGCCCTAGTCGTGTCAAGGAATTAACAACCCTAGGGCTGGGCAGGTAATGTAAGTGAGTGACACGGGGTGAGAGCAAAACAGTAGGGGCGCCAGGGTCTGCAAAAACTCAAAATGGACATCTGTGCAAAGGTGGCAGCCACCACTCAGCTGCAATTAGGGTGGCCCTGCTGGGATGCAGGCATACTCTTTACTGAACAGCTCATCTGAGTTTTTATATGGAATTGCCTGATTTTGGCGTGTTATTAATTAAAAAGAATTTAACTTGTATTTATGGGACCAAATAAGGCTGCAGACTAGCTCTGGCTCAGAGACCAGTGATTTGCAACTTAATTTTTTTGTTCTGTTGCCCAGGCTGGAGTGCATTTATGTAATCAGAGCTCAGTGCACCCTCATACTCCTGGGCTCAACAATCATCCTGCCTCATCCTCCCAAGTAGCTGGAAGTATAGGCACCCATAACCACATCCAGCTGATTTTGTATTTTTTGTAGAGATGGGGGTCTTACCCTTGCTCAGGATGGTCTCAAACTCCTGACCTCAAGTAATCCTTCTGCCGTGGCCTCCTAAAACGCTGAGATTATAGGCATGAGCCACTGTGCCCGGCCCTTGCAATTTCTTTCTTAAATACCTTTTAAGATACCCTCAAAGTGACTGATCTATCAAAGACAGATCAGATTCAATGAGAATTGTTATTTCTGAGATCAAGTAGCTAAAGATGTTCTGTTTTCTGGAATAGATGGAAATGGCAGAAGGTGTATGAAGTTGCTAGTAGCCATCCGTGTGGATTCTGTCATCTGGAGGTCTGGACTGAATGAAAAGGCTTGTGGGGTCTGAGACAAGGCAATGGTGGGGGTTTACTAGAGACCAGCGAGACACAGGGTGACATGGGTATCAACCGGCAAAGGAATGGTTTCGGCTAATCCTCAACAGAGAGTTCTAGGAAGAAGAATAGAGGGCAAGGGGCAAGATAACACCCAGGGGCATGAAGCCCGGCCTCACTGCTCTTGAGAGTGAAACAAGGAAAAGGTGGTCACGGCCCTAGGGAGGAATGTGAGGTCTTTGTGCCGGGAGCAAGACTATCTACAGAATGAAATCAGTAGTGGCAGAGGAATTAATTAAAAAGCTCCCCACCTCTCAGAGCAAAAGGGCTCTACTTTTCCTTCTTCGTCTTTTAGCTGTGAGCGAAATAAAGATACACATCTGCCCACTGGTAATTGAGGTGTTGGGACACTTAGCCAGAAAATGCAAGCCACAGGTTACGCGGGCCTTCGGCAGCGTCTGCTCCTCTCTAATCCTCTTCCTGCAGCCTCGTTCTGACAAATCAGGCAAGTGGGGAGCGCTGACCTGTCAGCGTAGTAGAGACTTCCAGGTGTGCTGGGGGAAGTTGTGCAGAGGATTTGGGATGTTCTTAAAATAATACCCTGGAAGTTCTTCTCTGCATGACCAGGAACCATGTCAGGACTCTAATGGCATACCCTGCTGAGTTAGAAAAAGGCTTCCAGAAACCACAGGTTTAATCTAATAATAAACAGCTTCTCTGGGCCTCTTAGGCATGGCTGCATAAATCCAACTACTTAAAAATAGACGTGCATGGAGCCTGGCCTCACGGCTCTGGCATTGTAAGCTGAGCTGGAAGGGTCACTGAAGGTACTTGAACCATCCTCTGGGTTCCTGGTACATTCCGCTGGGAGCTCCACACGGGCACCGAGATCCAGGACGCGAGGACTCTGGGTCAGGAGTGGAGCTGCAACAAAGGCCTGCAGTGGATACGTGGGTCTTGTCTCGTGAACTGCTCTTGTTTGTGAAGTATTCTGCCCTGACCCCCGTTACCTACTCTCCTGAAAGCTTTTCCCATTTTCTTTTCTGAAACTGGCATCTTACTCTGCTGCCCTTGCTAGAGTGCTGTGGCATCATCACAGCTCACAGCAACCTCACTCTCTTGGGCTCCTCTTGCCTCAGTTTCCCCAGTAGCTGGGACTACAGAGGCCCACCTTGACCCCGGCTGGTTTTTCTACTTTTAGTACCAATGGGGTCTCGCTCTTGCTCAGGCTGGAGTGTTTTCCCAATTTTGACCTCCAACCCCTAACCCCACTACGTAATTCCTTAAATATTCATAACGCTGTAGCCACATCTTCTTCCCACCTTGTTTCCTTTAAGAAAAAGAAAAATCCAGGTTCTATCAACAGCTACTCAAGTGAAATCCAGCCTGGGCTTCCACAAGCCCGGTTGGCACTATTTCAGAACCATGTCAATTTCATTCCTGTCTATATTTGCTCCACACAAATTTATGTAACACTCAGGGAGGTCTCTCGGGGGAGTTAGAGAAGGATTGACATGTTAGGAAACATCTGACTTGGGGCTAACAGAGAAGAGTTCATAGAAAGAGAATGGCTAATATTCCCAAGAGGATCTCCGAAATAGTCACTGAGGTAACCAGATGTCACAGAGATGGGGCTGCATTCTTTCCTGGGGCTGAGCCTTTACTCTGTCACCACAGCTTCCAGAAGAAGATAAGTAATCGTCCCCACCTGCCCAGAAAAACAGGGAGAAAGATGTGCTGTGATGAAGATGTGTTGCTTATTTGGGGCTATATCCCCCAAACAGGAACAGCACCTGGAACAGAGTGTGCTCAGTAAACTCTGGGTCAATAAATGAACAAATGGATGATGTGAGTCTGTGGTAAGAGGGCAGGATCAGGGGAGGGCCGTTTATTGGGGTTTCTAAGTGCTTCATCTTGGGTGGGGGATAATCACCATAATGTGTGGGTGTCTGGGGGACGTAAACAAAGAAGAACCAAGAGATCTGTGGAGGACAGAGAGGCACAGGGGGACCACAGCAGAGGGCCACAGGGCTTAGGGGAGTGGGAGACGGCCAGACATTGGCATTCAATCAATGCTTTTAGATTGAATAAATGAATCGATCTAAAATGGAATGTTGGAAGGAAACAAAATAATACAAAATGAAACCAAGGATTTCCAGCAAGTCCTAATAAAAGAATAATAGGACAGAGTAAAGGCCTCTTAGAATTTACTAGCATATACTGCAAGCTTCCTGCTACACAGCTGGCAGGCCAGGGCAAATCAGGTCAGGAATTAATATTGGGTAATGTCTTCTGTGAGCTGGATACTATTTTTTCCACACTTACCATGCACTAGGTGTGATTCTAGGTGTTTGGAATATGGCAGTGACCACAGTATTAACACACTCAATGTTTATAGAGGGCAGTTATGGTGGTTATACCAGTTATAATAATCCCTCTCCCTGCCATTTTATAGATGAGAAAATGAGGCAAGAGAAGAAAGAAGCTTGCTTAAATCACACTGCTTGGAAATGGTGGAGCTAGGATTGAGAGTCACACCCCGCTGAGTAACAGCACAGCCCACAGTGTTACTCTGTATATTCTATATATCTAGAGAACAATAAATTGGACCCAAAGATGATGTTCTTCTGTCTGCTGCTAAGGCAGAACTCCAAAATGGGCTGCTGCCTTCCTTCCTGAACCTATCCTGGAGATTCCCCAGGACCAAGAATTCTATTGGCATCATACCTCTTAAGAGCAATGCCAGATTTAAATTATAAATGTGCACATCCTTTGACCCAGAAGATCCACCTCTATACAAGGATACCTTGGTTATACTCACACATGTATAAATGACAAAAGTACAAGGTTAACTGTAGCAAGGATTTTGTAATGGCAAAAGCCAGGAAGCCGTCTTTACGTCCATCAGAGGAGGAATGGTAATGTAAAGAAAGAAGAGTCATCAGAGAAGTGTTGAATCTGCACCTCACACCATATACTAGTAAATATTCAAATAGATGCATAGTTAAGTGTAAAAAGAACACATGTAAAGTAATAGAAAAACATGGAACAGTGATAGATTTTCTAATTACAGCACAAAATCTAGAAAGCATGAAAGAGAGATTTATAAATTTGATTGCATAAAATTTTTCAACAAAAACTTCCTGTATAGCTTTAAAAGTCAAAAGCCAACTGACACATTTGCAACTTCAATGACACGAAAAGCACTAATTACCTTAAATATTTTAATTCATAGACCAAAAGTCACTAGAAAACTAAAAACTCACAGTTCACAGAAAAGGAATCATGAATGGCTTTAAATATATGGATTTTATATGTTTTGATATATCATTTTCATTTAGCTCAACGTATTTCTAATTCTACAATAATTTTTTTTGTTTTTGGCCCATGGCTTATGTATATTGGAGATTTTTAAACTTCTCTTTCAGTTATTGTTTTCTAGCTCTATTTTAATGTGATACAGAGAAAACACTTTATTTCACTTTTGAAATCTGTCGAGACTTGCTTTGTAGTCCAAAACATGGTCTGTATGGGTAAATGTTCCACATGCACTTGAATGTGATGTATAATCTGCAATTGTTGGGTGCAGTATTCTTTATCAATTAAGTCCTATTCATAATACTCTAAGCCAGTGGTTCTCAACTTCCTAATGCTGCGATGTATTTTCATTGTTACAAAGGGATCATGACCCACAGGTTGAGAACTGATGCTCTAAACTCTTACATCCTCATTGATTATGTACCTGCTCGTTGTGGAAGTTACTGAAAAGCATGTTTAAAGTTTAGAAATATAGGCTTGGCACCTGTAGCTTAAGCGGCTAGGACACCAGCCACATACACCAGAGCTGGCGGGTTAGAATTCAGCCCTGGCCTGCCAAACAACAATGACAACTACAACCAAAAAATAGCCAGGAGTTTTGGTGGGCGCCTGTAATCCCAGTTATTTGGGAGGTTGAGGCAAGAGAATCACTTAAGCCCAAGAGTTGGAGGTTGCTGTGAGCTGTTACAGCTTAAGACTCTGTCTCAAAAAAAAAAAAAAAAGAAAGAAAGAAAAAGAAATATAATTGTGCATTTGTTTATTTCTCCTTTCAACTGGGTCAGTTTTTACTTTGTATATTTCAAAATGTGAGATGTACATAGATCTAAGATTACTGTAACCTCCTGTTGACTTGGCCCTTTTCCACCCAATAATGCTTCTTGTCTTAAAGTCCACTCTGGTATTAAGATAACTGTACTACTTTTATTTTGGCTCATGTTTGCTCTCTCTCTCTCTGTGTGTGTGTGTGTCTTTATATTTAGAATGTTTCTGCATCTTTTTCTTTAACATGTATTTCTTGTAGGTGGAATGCTATTGGATTTTGATTTTTTTCAGTCTGAGTCTTTACCTTTTAACTAGAACATTTATTCCACTTAATGCAAATGTAAGTACTGATATATATGGGCTTAAAAATATCTAGTAAATTGCTTCTTTGAGTTTTAAAAAATGTTCTTGAATTCGTAACACTCTATGTTTCAGAAAATGTAAGGCCAAACACTTTAACCTAACTCAACTCCTTTCTTTTTCATACAATTGTTGCTGTGCTGTTAGTTATGTCTATTTCAAACCTTACAATATATTATTTTATGAATTATGTTAAACATTCAATATTCATTAATATCTACCATATTTTTACCCTTTCTACTTCCCTTCATTCCTTCCTAAATCATCATGTTTTCATCTGGGATCAATTTCCACCTGTCTGAAGAACTCTTTGGTATTTCTTTGGTTAAGATTTGCTAGAAACAAAATATCTCAGTATTCATGTATTTAAAAATGTCTTTATTTCACCTTCATTTCTCCCTTCCAAGTACCAACCAATCCTGACCCTACTTAGCTTCCGAGATCAGACAAGATTGGGCACGTTCAGGGTGGTAGGGCAATAGACTCACCTTCATTTCTGAAGGATTTTTTTTTTATAGGTATAGATTTTTAAAATGAAGTTTTTTCTTTGTGAGCATTTAAAAAATTCTATTCATTGTCTTCTGACTTTTACAATTTTTATTAAAAAGTCAACTATAGGTCACTGTAAATCCTTTTAAAAATGTTTTTTTTTCTTTTCTTGCAAATACGTTGGAGTTCTCCGTGTATTCTGGTTATTAAGCCCTTGTCAGAGGTATAACTTGCAAATATTCTTTCCCATTCTGAGGTCTGTCTGCTAGCGATTCTTACTGTGTTCTTGGCAGTGCAGAAGCTTTTTAGCTTCATCAGATCCCAGTAGTGTATTTTTTATACTGCTTCCATTGCTTTGGCAGTCCTCCTCATGAAGTATTCACCCAGGCCGATGTTTTC
>CAUYRH010108290.1:0-12426 GCA_963574655.1 Perodicticus potto
CGGTTCCGAGGCTCATAAAACCCAGTGGGACCTGCTTTTGAGTGACCACACCACTTCCTGATGTGAGTTCCTCCAGCCACTTCTGATGGCGTGTGAGACCCAGCTGTAGCACTAAGGCGTTCCTCTTCCAGCAAGTGTGAGAGGTGGCGGAACAGGTGGCTGGGCTGGGGACTTGGCAGTTGCCTCCTGTGGCCCACGGTTGTGGGGATGGGCTGGGCAGCCTGTGATGCCAGGGAGCAAGGTTCCTCAGTGTTAAGGGCATCTCATCTTCTTGCCATTGCCCCTCCCCCCCCCAAAAATTAAAGAAACAAAATCCATCGTCAGTTTTGTGCTGGGTCTTTGAGTGTTTTTTTTTTTTCTCCATCTTGTTGTTGTTTAAAAGAAAATACAGTGAAGATACTAGAAGGGAAAGAGAGAAGAGAGGTCAGGTGCACTGCTGCCTCCAGATACCCATCTGCCACACTCTCCTCAACTCCTGTCTTCTCGTCCCTGGGTCTATCCTCCTCTGGGCCCCAGCACCCAGCTCAGGGCCCATTACACAGGAGGTACTCGATTTTTATGTGAAGGAAACAGCCTCTCTCCCTCCCCTTCCCTCCTGGTGAGCAGCTCCCTGGCCACACACTTGCCCGTCCCAGCCACAACCGCCTGATGAGGGTCCGCCCTGTGTATGTCTCTGCTGTGTGGATGAATTTCTGCAAAGTCAATATGTCCTGATGTGAGGCCGAGTCTCCTGACTGGAAACTACTGCCTTCCAATGTACACCTCTTCCCCATGGAGCTCAGTCTGTTTCCTCACATACTCAACGAGCCTTCTGACGCTGCCCCTTCCCGAAGCCAGGCCCCAGAGTGGAGAGTTACTATTCACCATCTCAGGGCCCCATGGAGTCCTGGAGGAAGGACTGAGGCTCCCACTTGCAAAAGGGCCTATCCTGCCCCTGTAAGGCCCACAGAGGCCTGCTTCCGCAGCAGGTGAACTCCTAAGCCAACAGTCCTGTGCTAAGTGCTTTGTGTGAATTAACTTAGATTAACAAGCCAGAGGTCAAGAGCCCATAACCTGGTCAATGCTAGGACCAACTTTCCAGATTATATTAAAGGAAAAGACTGGCTCAAGGGCAGGGCAAGAGTTCTACAGGAGCAATTAACCTATGTTGGGCCAGGTCTGCTAGGAGGATGCCTCAGCTCTCCCTTGAGGCCCTTAGTTGTGGGGGACCTGGTACCATCCGCCTTTCCCTGAACCCTTTCCACAACTGGTCTCCTCCTGGAGCTGTGGGTGTTTCTAGACCTGGCTAGGCTGGCCTGTGTCTACAACAGACACCAACTCACCTAAGCAAACACTGGTCCGATGGTGGCACTCCTCACTTCCCGAGATGGTCAAATGGCACGCTTGTCTTTGGGGAAGGGGAAGAGATTGGGGGGGACAAGCTTCAAGTCAAGTCCCTCAGCTGCTGGGAAGGGTGATATGGCAAAACCGTCCCCAGGGTGGACCTCTCTTACCCCCATCAAGCCCCTCAAGTTAAGGGAAGATGTGTGATGTCCCAACTGACTGGCAGGCCACACCCTCACAGGTAGGAGGAAGGCAAGTCTTCCACCCACCTCTGCCAGATCCCTTTCTCTGGGCAACCACACATCCCCCCTTCCCAACTGTCCTAGTCCAAACATGGCCACTGAATAGGACCTCACCCACTCATCCATCCCATTCTCTGGCCAGCGAGGGGGCCTTCCTCCTGGCAAGAACCACAAGCATCTCATCTCTAAGGCCCTGCTGCCCACCTGCTGGGGCATGTTACTTCTCTCAATCTCCTTTCTGACTTTGCTCAATGGGGTTAATTAAGCCTCAGAGGATTAAATGAGACCAACTTCGAGTTCTAGGTTGTGGGTCAGGAGAGGGAAGAACTGAGCCAAGAGGCCTGAGCCCACACTAGAGGGTTTCTATAGGATCTGCAGCTCAGCCGTGAGGCCCAGAGGGACTGGGAGTGGCTGGGGTGAGGGCAGCTCACCTGTGAGGCGGGGATCCGGGAGACCTCTTGCCGCCCAGTGAGGTCTGAGGACGATACGTTGGCAGGTGCGCCCCTGTGCAGCCTCATACTCACCTTCCTCTCCCGGTCGACCCGTGAGATCGCTCTGGGAGATGTATTGCCTAGAGGATGAGGTGACAAAAGCCACCCTCAGAGTGGGCCCAGAAAGAGCCCATGACCCCCCAGCCCCTCACTGCTCACTGCTTGAGGCCCCTGTTTACCAGCTTGCTGGATGCGGGAGGCTGGGGTGGAGGCCACAGGTTCGGCTGCACTGCGGAGCCGGTTGGCGGTGGCCCCTGTTGGGGGGCCAGGGGGAAGGGCCCGGGTCGTGGACCCCCGCAGCTGCCCCATCCTCTCCTCGCGCTCGTGTTCTCGCCGCTCCCGGTCCACGTCCTCGGGGTTCCGGGATGCACCCTGCAGGGAGACGTCAGTCAGCCCTGGAGGCCCAGGTACTCTGGGCCCCAGCACCCCACAGGACAGCAGAGCAGGGGAGGCCAAGTGGGCATCTCAGAAACCCCCCAGTCTAACCTCCTCCCCGTGATCACATAGCAGAGAAACGAAGCCACACAACCACCGGAAGAGGGAACAGCAGACATTTGAGGGACAGAGGGAAGTCAGTCTGCCATGGTCTCATAGGGCTGGAATCAGAGCCAGGAGGGCTGATGTCCCTAGAATAACCAAGGATACCCCTTAGCCCTCCCAACCTGGGGCTAGGACCTACCGTGGGCCCCTCTGTGTACCAAGAGTCCTCAGCCCCTCAAGGCTTACAAACCAAGCAGGGAAAGGTGTCAGAGGCCACTAGTAGACAGGGAAGGGGTGTTCAGAAAGAGGAAAGGACAGACCCAGTCACAAAACCAGTTGAAGGCTAGGCCAGGACTTGGGGGCTTACACAGCTAAGGGCTCTTTTCATGAGAAGGCCACCCTTCCCTTGCCCTGGGATCTGCAATGGCTTCTGACAGATGCTGTGGAGGCCACAGCCAGGAGGCCCAGGGGACCCCAAGATGCTGTCTGCCTTGGGACAGGAGCTCAGGGGGAGTTGGAGAAGAAAATGGGGCTCAGTGCCCCATGGAGGAAGAAGAAATCAAGTGGTTAAGGTGGGGACAGAAGGGGTCTCCTGAGCCCTGCCCTCCAGCCACTGCTGGCTGCTGTGCAGGAGGAAATGAGAAAGGGCCAGAGAGGAGCAGGTGTGGGAGCAACATGGCTGCTTTACCTAGTTGGTCCTGGGGGTGTCCACAGAGAAGGGCGGGGGGCTGGCAGGAGGGGGGCCGCATCTGTGGAGGAGAGAGCTATAGGCTGAGTTGGGGGCCTGCTGCTCGTGGGCCATGGGGTAGGGCTTTTGCAACCCATGTCTCTCCCAGGGGACTGGCCAAGAAATGGGGTTAGGGTATGCCTGTCTTTAACTCTAGGAAGTGGTGGCTGGGATCACAACAATCCCTGGATCCTAGCAAGATACCAAGGCTCAGAAGAGCCTCCTGACCTGCCTGGGGTCACAAAGCTCCAGAGCTGAAGTCAGATCCCAGGTCTCTTCCATCTGCTCCCACTGTGTTCTCTGCACCCCAACAGAAAGCTGTTCAGAGACCTGCCTTAGCAGAACACTCTAGGGGCACATTTCCCCGTCCACCCACCCAGAAGCCTAGCAGGCAGACTTGGGAGTCAGGGATCCAACTCCTGACTTCTGGTCCTCCCCCTGGGCTCCCACCCATTCAGTTAGAGGATGGCAAAGAGAGTGACTCAGCCAGAGCTACACCAAGGACCATTAGATAAATCAGAGTTGTGCACCACTTATCAAACCTCCTGTGGACAGGGGACATTGACTTTGCAACGTAAGTTAATCTCATACCCCAGTTAAGTGATTTGCTCCAAGGTGCACAGCCCTGTGGGACCCCAGCAAGCTCAGGCCAAAACCAGCCTCAGAGGAAGGAGGTAAGCAACTGTCCTCATTTCAATACAACCCAAGCAATGCCTCAAGAAATGCACACCAAGGAGCTTCCTTGGCCTTTATTTCCCCACAAGAAAATACAAAGGTTCAGCCATGTCACAAAAGTTTCCACCCTTGCGGTATGGACCTGTCTATGGCTGTGCATCTCTTCCCTGCTGCTGGCTAGACCTTGGAACACAGTGGCCATGTGTGTTGAGAGCAGGATCCAGGCCCAGGCCTCCGGGGATCCCAGTGCCCTGATGCAGAACAACTTGGTGAACCACTCCAAGGAGGCTGAGGGCAGAATCCTCAGCCTGGTGGTACCCAGCAGCGTCCTGTCCTCTGCCAGATGCTAATGAAAGATTACAGGACAGGGTGGTGTTGGAGGGGCTTAGTCTCAAGAGTGAAAGGTGTGGAAGGTTCCCACTGTACATCCTAGAGATACTTCTGCCAGGGACTGATGGAGGTGGCTGAGCTTTGATGGCCAGAGGCTGGAGGGTAATGCTGAGGGCGCTGCTACCCAGCTTCTGACTCCAGGATCTGCCCCAAGGGGGACTTCAGGAAAGGGGGGTTAGGACACTAGCAGTAGGTAGGGAGGGTGCTCCTGGCTTGGCTTGAGAAGAGATCTGTTGACTGGACAGTCCCATGAGAAGTTCTGCAAAGAAGCATCTAGAGCAGTGGTGTCCTCACAGCTTTCTGGGATGATGAAGGCAACGATTGTACCTGTCTTATTGGATGTGGTGGCAACTGGTCAGCCACTTGTGGCTCCTAAGAACTTGAAATGTGTCAAATATGACTGAGGAACTACATTTTCAGTTTTTATTAAGTTTAATTAATTAAAAATTAGCCACATGTAGCCAGTGGCTACCATATTGGATGGCAGAGGTCTAGGGAATGAGAAATCCATTCTTGGAGCTGTGCTGAGCTGAAGGCCCAAGCCTGTCACAGAATCAGACTCAGGAACAACTTTGTATAGCAATGAGCAAATAAATGCCCAGTGCCTGATGCCCTGAGGTGACAAAAGCTAGCCATGGGGGCCCCAATCCAATCCAGATGGTCTAGGGTAAAAGAAAAGGCATGTCTCCTTGACCATCTGCCACCTCTACCCTCACAGGGGAGGACAACAGAGGTCTCTCCCTGAGGTCCTTGGCCTGTGAGACCCCCGTTCTCTGCCCAACCTCTGTCCTACTCCTTAGGAAGAGGAACAGGACACTGTCTGAAACCCAGTGAGAAAAGGAGCCCAGGCCTAAGGCGTTGACCTCCACGTCTGGGAGAACAAAGCCTCGCTGCTGAGCATCTGGCCGAAAGGGCTGAGGGCCCACATAAAGGGAGACGCACACCAGGATGAAGCAGGGTAGGAGTTTAATGAGCTCAGGTGCAATACAGAGGCCAGCACCGGGGTCTGGCTATGAGCCCGCTCCTGGTGTCCATTTCTGCCACACCCAGGCACGTTGCCATCTCTCCTCCAGGCTCTGTCCTGCCTTCAGGCAGCTGGTTCATTCCCAAGAATCTGAGTGAGGCAGGGCCTCTCCACCCCACCCTCTGCACTGCACTGCCACCTCTTGGGCATGGGAGTCAGCCTTATCACTGCAGAGGACACTTCCTCAAGCCTGGCCCTGACAGGCTCAGGCAGACCCAGCGACGTCAGAAACGGGGCCCTGGAGTCCAGACCACAGGCCAGTAGTTTTGGGAGGGCAGCTCTTCCACCTCCTCCACTTCTTCCACTGGCCTATCTGGGGGGTCCTGGGTGCCCAGGGGGGCCGGGCACCTGGAAGGGACACAGAGCACAGCTGAGGCTCAGCCTGTAGCACTCACTGCCCAAGTGGTAGATCATAGAAAGGCCAGGCCTTGGAGGATCCTTACCAGTACGTGGGTGGGAATGTGGGCCCGGCACAAGGATAGGGGCGGGGACATAATGGTGCGATAGCTTCACTGTCACGGGACTGAGCCTGGCTTGAGAAAGCCCCCTTTTCCAGAAGAGGTCGAGACAAGACACAGTTTCACGGATTCCGGAGCTCTAGGCACAACTGACGAACACTGCTCCCACCCCCCACCCAGGACCCTTAAACGAGGGAGACAGAACAGCTGCCTAGCAAGACCCAAGGTCCCATGACCAAGAAGAAAGGAACAACTATAAATGGGCCCAGGCTGGCCAGAGAGGCTGCGGTGGAGGCAGCCACCCAAGACATCCAGAACAAGAGCAACAGGCCAGTGTAGGCAAGGACCAAGGCAGTGGGGGCGGCCAGCAGCAACACCCTTGCGGCGCCACAGGCACCTAGAAGGGACTCAAGGCCAAGCCAGGTCCTCCTCGGTCTGGTGGGAGGCATTAGCCTGCCTAGGCCCTGTTGGCCATGGTGGCATGTGCTGTCCGCACTGAGAAGGCTGAGCTTAGCGGGCTCTGGGACCCCAGTGAGCTTGGCTGCACTGTCCAGCTCATACCTCCCACTTGCTGGGAGGCCTGCCCGCCACCAGGTCACTCTGCCCTGAATCCCAACCCAGTCCCCCAAGCCCACCTCAGCCTCCAAGTGACTCACGAATTTGAGCATGTTCCAGTCGAAGACGTAGTCATAGGAGAAGCCCTGTCGGTGGAAGAGGTTGCGGAAGAGCTGGCGCAGGTAAGAGTAGTCAGGCTTGTCGTCGAACCGCAGGGAACGGCAAAAGTTGAGGTATGTGGAGAACTCAGCTGAGGGTCACAGGGAACAGAGGAGGCTGCCATGAGGCCATGCTCCCAGAGCCCCCAGCCGGCACCATCCCAGCCACCCACTGTCCATGCAGATACTTTTGGTCTAGAGAAGACAGGATGATGAGGTAAGAGAACAGCACCCTCATTCCCATCCCACAGTAGGGATGAAATCTCAGCCTGTTTTCAAAACAAATGGACATTGCTACTAATAATAGATATTAAAAACCAACCAACCAGCTTGGTGCCTATAGCTCAGCGGCTGGGACGCCAGCCACACACACCGGAGCTGGCAGGTTCGAACCTAGCCCGGGCCTGCCAAACAACAACTACAACCAAAAAACAGCCGGGCATTGTGGTGGGCGCCTGTAGTCCCAGCTACTTGGGAGGCTGAGGCAAGAAAGAATCTCTTAAGTCCAAGAGTTAGAGATTGCTGTGAGCTTTGATGACAACACTTTACTGAGGGCAATATAATGTGACTATGTCTCAAAAAAATAAATTAAAACAAACCAGCCAAAAAACCCCAACCTGCCCAAGAGCAGAGCCTCTGAAAACTGAGGAAGTAAAGACCCGTGAAAGTAAAGACCCCTTTACCTGCTCTTCCCAAGCTCTCAAGGAGGCCACAGAACAATACCTGTTATATACTCCAAAGACATTCACGAGCCCGATCAGACCTCCCAACACAACCTAAACAGTAGGAGGAAAGCTTCCAGATCCTCCTCAAAAAAAAAATTGCAGTTGGGGGCAAGGCCCTTGCAAGCTAAGGCAAGAATGTGGCTGAGGAACACATGGTACAGAGCAGCCAGGCCCGGGCAGTCCATGCCCCCAGGTATGCCTGAGCAGCAGCAGAGAGCTCTGATGAGTACTCTGGTGCCAAGGGCTGTGGTAGCACAGCATGGGCTTTGTGTGGCCTCACCTTCCCCTCAGAAAGGGCCGCAAGGAGTCCCCAGGCTACTCTGGGCTACTCACAGGGGTAGCCTTTGCAGAGGACCTCGATGGGTGTCGACATCTTTTTCTCACTGATTCGCTCATACTTCTGGCGCTTGGTGGCTGCTTTGAGGCCCTGCCAGGGCAGGGAGCCCAGGTTGAAGTACATGAGCACGTAGCCCAGACTCTCTAGGTCATCTCGACGGCTTTGCTCTGCACGTAGAGTTGAAAGCAAAGTGAGGGGCAGGGTCCACTCAGGCCCCCAGCTCCTCCTCCAGGTTGTGTTCCTCACTATGTACTCAGCACCCCCATCACATGCCAGCTTGCTACAACCCTGTTTTGAATAGGCATTGCTATTGTCTTTCTCCTACAGAGAAGGGGCCCAAAGCAGAGCTTCCTCAACTCAGTTTGGGCCTAGTTTTTCCAGCTCGGGCACTTAACCATTCAATGAGTACAAGTGGGTACCCACAGTGCGTGGCCCACCATGGAGCAGGCACAAGCTTTGGCACAGAGGGGGCCAGGGTCAAATCCAGCTCTGGCACTCACTGAGCTGCATGACCTCAAGCAGCCTGTGTAAAACCTGAGCCTGTGTTCCCAGCCCACACAAACAGGGGCTGTGTTCCCAGCCTCACCCACTCAATGGGGCTGTTGTCAGGGTGGGACTGGGCATGCAAAGGGGAAGACCCAACTTTGTGCGAGGTCAGGATTAAGTCCAGACTTAGGGGGACGGGGTCAGGACTTTTGCAGAAAGGCTGACAATGAAAGTGCCCAGGGCCCCTCCACCTCGGTAGGGGTGGGAGGGCCTGAGAAAGGTCATGGCCAGTAGCCACAGGTCTGCTCTTTTTGTGGGGCTAGCTTGCTCACCGATGCCCAGGTGGGTATTGATGGAGGCATAGCGGGCAGTGCCGGTCAGGTTCTTGTTTTCCCGATAGGGGATGTGCTGGTGGGTACGGGCATCCCGGTACTTCTTGGCCAGGCCAAAGTCGATGATGTAGACCAGGTTGCCCTTCTTCCCTAGCCCCATGAGGAAGTTGTCCGGCTTGACGTCCCGGTGGATGAAGTTCTTGGAGTGAATGTACTCTATACGGCTGATCTGGGGAGGGGAAGGAGGGAGAGCAAGCCATTCGCTGAGTGTTCAAGGGAGGGACCTTCACTAAGTGCTCTGAGCCAGGCCTGAGCTGGCGGCCAGAAATGGAAAACACACACATGGTCCTTGCCCTGGTGAGGCAGTAAGATCTGAGTTCAACTATAAAGGATGATTTCAAGGGGCAAATCAGGAACGACATCCTGGAAGAAATGTCATTAGGATGAACTCTGAAGGAAGAATTCACCAAGTTTGTTGTGTGACAGGGAAAGACAGCAAGGTAAGAAAGCTAATAGTAAGATTCAGAAATGAAGATGAACCTGAAAACCCCTACAGAAGCTGTTCTGGCTCTACTCTCGTGGGACGTGGGGAGCCAGAGTCATAGAGGCAACCGAACTGAGGGGCAGAGAGCAGGCAAGGAGCATCAGGGAAGCCTAAACTTGGCAGGGATGACGGACAGAGCACAAAAGACAGGACGCATCTTCCAGCTTTCAGAGGATGCTAAAGTCAGGAACACAGCCCTTTCGTTCCTGTAAGCCATTTCAAAAAATTCAAAGTAAGGCTTGGTGCTCGTAGCACAGTGGTTATGGCGCCAGCCACAGGCACCAAGGGTGGTGGGTTCGAACCGGCCTGGGCCACCTAAACAACAATGACAACTGTAAAAAAAAAAAATAGCCGGGTTTTGTGGATGGTGTCTGTAGTCCCAGCTAATTGGGAGGCTGAGGCAAGAGAACCGTTCTTGCCTCAAACCCCAGGAGTTTGAGGTTGCTGTGAGCTGTGACACCATGGCACTCTACCAAGGGCAACATAGTGAGACTTCGTCTCAAAAAGAAAATAAAAAATTCCAACTAATACCCATGCCCATGACAAGTCCTCTGGAGGTCACACTGCTCTGGGACTCAGGCTTCGGCAAAGCTGAGCACCACTTAAGCCTCATACCCTGTGAGACTCTGACGACCCTCCTTTGTGCACACACATTTAACTTAAATCCCAGAGCATTTGCAGACACGTTGCAGGCCAGCTGCAGACGAAGACTAAAACTCCTGCATGGCAAGATCTCCCTGTTCCATTCCAGGCCCCAAATTCTATAGTTTCTTATTTTTAAGAAGCTTTACTCCTCTGTGCTTATGAAGAGCTT
Organism: Perodicticus potto; assembly: GCA_963574655.1. NCBI lineage: Eukaryota > Metazoa > Chordata > Mammalia > Primates > Lorisidae > Perodicticus > Perodicticus potto. The sequence goes on from CAUYRH010108290.1 coordinate 9,762, forward strand.
AGGACCTACCAATTGCTGGTTAGCAGGGATCACTGGCCCGGCACTGCATGGTACCCACCTAATCCCCACAACAACCCACAAAGGGGAGGCTCTCACATGTGGCAACCAAGGCTGAGAGAGGCTTAGCAATTTCCGGACAGTTAACGCTCTGGGACAAGATCCAGGTCTGTGTGACCCCAGGCACCACCTGGAATCTGCATACCTCAGAATTCTACAGCTGGAGGTTGAGGTCCCTGGTCCAGGCCTGCCCAATGTCTCTACCACTGTTCCCTCCTCCAGCACCCTCTGGAGGCAGGTTGGGCAATGGCTTGCCTGGCAGAGCCCACAGGCACTTGGCCAAGGTGGGTGGGTGTGGACTCACCATTTGGTCGGCCAGGAGCAGCACCGTCTTGAGGCTGAATTTTCGGGAACAGAAATTGAAAAGGTCCTCGAGGCTGGGCCCCAGCAGTTCCATGACCATCACATTGTAGTCCCCCTCTGCTCCACACCACTTGATGGACGGGATCCCCACTGGGAGCCAGATAGGGGAATGTCAGAGGTAGCACACCCCCACCCCCCACCCTCTTCACTGTCACAGCTCTGGGCCCCTTCCCGGCCCTCACCTCCCCCCTGCATCATCTTGTAGAACTTGCTCTCGATATGCAGCTGGGGGTGCTTTGTTTTCACACACTCAAGCTTGATGGCGACTTCTTCACCAGAGGCAATGTTGGCACCTGCCAGGGGCAGAAAAGGCAAGGGAATAGGGTCACTCTCTGTGGCCTGGCGAGCTCCAGGCCTGGGGCCGACTGGTGTTTGCCCTTGAGGAAGGCTGGGAAGGAGGCAGGGAGAGGTCAGCAAGGGCTTCCTGAAGGGAGGGCAAAGACACTACAGACTACTCAAAGGAGCCACAGGCTGGAGGCAGAGAGGAGGCTGGGCCTGCGGGGGATGGGCAGGGACACAAAGGCTCACAGACCACCAATGGGATGAGCTTAATTCTGGAGAAAGCTTGGGTCAGTGGGGTGTGTTAGGCTGAGGTGTGGTATGGAGACAGGGGCCCAAGAGGGATGGGGAGTTGTACCTACTGGCACAACCCCAGACTGCAGGATGACAGGATGGCAATAAACAGCCAACTACCCGACCCATATCAATGCCAACCCCTTCCCATTCTATCCCAGCAGCTCATCTGATTCTCATCTCCACTTTACAGAGAAAACTGAGACCCTGTTCTAGGTCACATGACCAGTAAATGCCAATTCAAGCATCAACCCCAACTCTGTTGGCTTTCAAGTCTAGGTAAGAGGGTCCTGCCTAGACCTCCATCTCCTCTTAACCCCACTCCTAGGTTCCCAAGGAGTTCCAGGTAAGACTATACCCTCATACACACCAAGATCCACCCCATAGTTCGTCACAAGAAAGACCAAACCCAAACTGCACCGTGCCTCAGTTTCCCTAGCTATAATAATAAGGGGGGAGGCATGGTGAAAGGCTAAGGGCTAAGCTAACACTGAAACAATGCAACATTAGCACAGACAGAACAGAGAGTCCAGGGGGATGTGACCACTAGGAGAATTCAGGGCAGGATAAAGCTGGCACCTCCTATCAGGGAAAAGATGGAACTATTCAATAAATGTCCTTGGAACAAGTGGCTAGCCAGATAAGAAAAGACAACCCAGCTCACATTACAAATCCCAAGTGCACCAAGAATTTGTATGTAAGGGGAAAAAAAAAAGGTGGGGGTGAAAGTTGGCATGAATTCTTTGCATTTATCAAGTAGAGCTGAATATAAACAAACCCTGGACCCAGCAACTCCACTCTTGAGTATATGTCCTTCAGAACTCCAAGCACACTAGGGGATGGGGACAAACAACACAAATGACCAGCAGCAGGACAGTTAGACTGGTGCAGTCACACAAGGGATCTCACAAGCAGTGAAAAGGAAGGATGCTGCTGCCTCTGCACAGGGTCTTGGGTGGACTCCCAGCTGCTCACCTTGGGGTAAGAGAGCAGGCGACAGCTTTCCTCACCAAAGCCACAATGTGGCCACCACCCCGTGTCCATCACAGCTGAACGGATGAACAGAATGGAGTATGTCCATCCAGGGGAATGTTATTCAACCATAAAAAGGAACAGAATTCTGCTATAATGCTACAACATAGACAAACTTCGGACACATGTTCAAGGAAGCCAGACACAAAAAGACAGATAGTGAACAACCCCCTTCACATGAAATGTCCAGAACAGGCCAATCTATGGAGAAAGCACAGTAGTGGCTGTCAGAGGCTAAGGGCTGAGCTGCAAGGGACACCTGCTAAGGGGACTGAAGTTTCCTTTCTGGGTGATGAAAACTGTTTTGGAACTGGACAGGGTGGTGGTTGCAGCACACTGTGAACATACTAAATGAGACTGAATTGTACACTTCATTTATTTGTTTGTTTATTTTTTTGAGACAGAGCCTCAAGCTGTCACCCTGGGTAGAGTGCCTTGGCATCACAACTCACAGCAACTTCCAATTCCTGGGCTCAAGCGAGTCTCTTACCTCCGCCTCCCAAGTAGCTGGGACTACAGGCGCCCGCCACAACGCCCGGCCATTTTTTGGTTGCAGCCGTCATTGTTGTTTGGCGGGCCCCGGCTGGATTCGAACCTGCCAGCTCAGGTGTACGTGGCTGGTGCCTTAGCCCATTGAGCC
>CAUYRH010108291.1:0-19286 GCA_963574655.1 Perodicticus potto
ATACAATAACTAAGAAAATGACATGATGGCTATGTCAAACAGTTTGATGAAAATGTTTCAGATTGTATATGAAACCAGCACATTGTACCCCTTGATTGCACTAATATACTCAGCTATGATTCAACAATAAAAAAAAAAAAAGTGTTCAACAGAGTAAAAAATGACTAAGTATGAGAATATGCTCAACATCCCAGGGGAATGTAAACCAAAATCACAATGAGGTATCACTTCACATCTGTCAGAATGGCTATTATAAAAAGAATTAACCTAAGTTTGCAGTTCTCAAAACAAATAAACAAAGATGAATGTTGGTGAAGATATGGAGAAAACTAAATCCTGGTACACTGTGGGTGAGAATATAAATTGGTATACCCATTATGGAAGAGAACATGAAGGTTCCTCAAAAAATTATAAGCACTACCATATGACCTAAAGATCCTACCTCTGTTATATATCCAAAAGACCTGAAATCACAATCTCAAAAAGATACCTGTACTCCAGTGTTTACTGCAGTATTATTCATAAGTCCCAAGATACAAATACAACCTAAATGTCTGTCAGAAGAACGGATAAAGAAAATGTGGCATACATACATGATAAAATATCTTTCAGCCACAAAACAAGAAAGAAATCCTATCATTTCAAACAACATGAATGAACATAGAAATGTTGAACTCAGAACTCAGAGCATAGAATGGTGGATGTCAAGGGCTAAGGGGAGGGAAGCAGGGGAGATGTAGTCAAAGGGCAAAAACCTTCGGTACGAGATGAATAAGTTCTAGGGATTTAATGCACAGCATGGCAACTATAATTAATAATACTGTATTGTATACTTGAAATTTGCTAGGAGAGATTTTAGGAATTCTAACCATACACAATAAAGTGGTAACTAGGTAGGGTGATGGTTGTGTTTAATTAGGTTGATTGTGGTAATTCTTCACAACGTATATGTATTTCAAATTGTCATGCTGTATACTTTAAATAGACACAATTTTATTAATTGATTATTATCTCAGTAAAGTGGGAAAAAGTTATTCAAGATAAAATGGTGAATTAATGACACAGATGGTATGATAAAAATTCATTCTCTAATGGAAATGCACCCTAGTAAGCTATTCAAATGTCACACTTCAGATCTCTACCTTTTGCCACCTTGAATAGCTACAGAAGGATTCAGCCACCACCAATAAAACCAGTTACCATTAGAAGAAATAAAAAGAGAAATAATGTTTATATTTGATTTTCCTCATTCCATAATTTTCTACGCTAATATTCTTCATTTTAAAAATCTGATATCAATCATTATCAACTAATGGAAAACAGACTGGAGTCTACATTAGAAAAGACAAAGAAATGGAAAAAATTCTGTTTTCATAAACCAACTGCTCTTCCTCAAAATTAAGTTCCTTATAACATTCATTTATTAGATGCAAAAATTATGCTATTTTAAGAGAGAAAAAAATTGTAATGTTGCATAAATTCCTTTTACCTTGCATCTATGAATTATTCCAGATGGTACTGGCAACAACTAATGCCAGTAGCAATAGACTGGTTATTTGGGACATTATGACACATAGAATAAAGAACCTAATTAAAACCACTAAAATATTTTTGGGTTAGAAGGCAAATATTATAGGCTAAACTTTTGATCCAATCAAAGCCTTTTGCATTCCTCAGCACTTTTTATCATAATGACATCTAAAAAAAAGTGATTTTTTAAATCCTAACTTTGCCCCCAAATCACAGAATTGGGTAATGGTGGTTTAGTTATGTTTCAAAAAAACAAATTCAAGAAATTCACTACTCTCATCCTACCTAGCCACCACCCCATGTATATGTGTGTGTGTATGTGCTTATGTTTAAAAGTTACTTTGATCTTCAAATAGTAGTCACCCTTATCTATGCAAGATAAGTTTCAAGGCCTCCAGTGAATGTCGGAAAGCAAGGATACTACCAAATCCTATATGTATTATGTTTTTACTAAATATACATACATATGATAAAGTTTAATTTTTTAATTAAGCATAGTAAGTGATTAATAATAACTAAAACAATTATAACAATATGCTAGCATCACTACTATTGTGCTATGGAACCACTATTAGAAAAAATAAGTGGGCCCGGTGCCTGTGGCTCAACGAGCTAAGGCGCCAGCCATGTACACCTGAGCTGGCGGGTTCGAATCCAGCCTGGGCCCGCCAAACAACAATGACAGCTGCAACCAAAAAATGGCTGGGCGTTGTGACGGGTGCCTGTAGTCCCAGCTACGTGGGAGGCGGAGGCAAGAGACTCGCCCAGGAATTGGAGGTTGCTGTGAGCTGTGATGCCACAGCACTCTATCCAGGGTGACAGCTTGAGGCTCTGCCTCAAAAAAAAAAAAAAAAAAAATTAAGAGCTACTTTAATACAAGCCCTGCCATACCATAACACTGATCTGATAACAAAGATGGCTACCATGTGGCTAATAGGCATAGTAATGTCTATGGGATATGCTGGATAAAGGTATGGTTCATATCCAGGTAGGATGGAGCGGAAGTGGTAATATTTCATCATAATACTTAGAATGTCACACAATTTAAAACTTATGACTTCTTTATTTCTGGAATTTCACATTTAATATTTTTGGACCACAGGTGACCATGAGTAACTGGGAAAAGACTACTATATCAGGCATACAATTTTAATGACTACACCTATCAGCTCCAAAAGTCATGACAAAATACCAAGTAAATATATAGTATGATACCAAATACGGATGTACGCACATGTAGAACAAAGAAAAAAATGTTAAGAAGGAAATTTAGACGATTTCAGTATTTTTTTTGTTATGGTTTTGTATAGTTTCTAAATTCTCTACAATAGTTATAAAGTATTTTAAATTTTTCTTTTAAAAGTTATGTTTTTATAAATGAGATATGGTTATCTCTCAAATAAGGCCTTCACCTATCTCAGGCCAGACAGAAAGTAATACAATAAGACACATTAAAACTCCCTTATTTTTTTCAGTCTTTGATTTTCTTAATCTATTTTCTTTTTTTGTTTTTGTTTTCCTTTTTTTTAAAAATAAATCATAACTGTGTACATCAATGCAATCGTAGGGTACAATGTGCTGGGTTTTTTTTTTTTGAGACAGAGCCTCAAGCTGTTGCCCTGGATAGAGTGCTGTGGCATCACAGCTCACAGCAACCTCCAACCCTGGGCTCAAGCAAGTCTCATGCCTCCACCTACCAAGTAGCTCGGACTACAGGCACCCGCCACAACGCCCGGCCATTTTTTGGTTGCAGCTGTCATTATTGTTTGGTGGGCCTGGGGTGGATTTGAACCCACCAGCTCAGGTGTACATGGCTGGCACCTTAGCCTGTTGAGCTTGGTTTCATGGTAGGGCTGAGTACATTGGATAATTTTTCTTCCACTCTTCAGATACGTTCCAGCTCCATCCGTGTAAACATGAAAGAGGTAAAGTCTCCATCTTTTTTAAGGCTGCATAATATTCCGTGGTGTACATATACCACAATTTATTAATCCATTCATGGGTCAATGGGCACTTGGGCTTCTTACATGACTTAGCAATTATGAATTGGGCTGCAATAAACATTCTGGTACAAATATTTTTGTTATAATGTGATTTTTGGTCTTTTGGATATATATCTAATAGAGGTATTGTAGGATTGAATGGCAGGTCTATTTTTAGATCCCTAAGTGTTCTCCAAAAGTCTTTCCAGAAGGAACATATTACTTTACATTTCCACCAGCAGTGTAGAAGTAGTCCCTTTTCTCCACATCCATGCCAACATCTCTGGTTTTGGGATTTTGTGATGTGGGCTCATCTTACTGGAGTTATGTGATATCTCAAAGTAGTTTTGATTTGCATTTCTCTGATGATTAAGGATGATGATCATTTTTTCATGTGTCTGTAGGCCAGGCACCTATCTTCTTCAGAGAAGTTTCTCTTCAAGTCCATTGACCACCCTGCGATGGGATCACTTGTTCTTTTCTTGCTAATACGTTTGAGTTCTCTGTGGATTCTGGTTATCAAACCTCTGTCGGAAATATAACCTGCAAATATCTTATCCCATTCTGAGGGCTATCTGCTTGCTTTACTTACTGTGTTCTTGGCTGTGCAGAAGTAGCTGGGTTCATCTCTTGGTTCTCTATTCTGTTCTATACATCTACCTCTGTTTTTGTGCCAGTACCACACTGTTTTGATGACTATCGATTTATACTATAGTCTGAGATCTGGTAGTGTGATTCCTCCTGCTTTGTTTTTATTTCTGAGTAATGTCTTGGCTATTTGAGGTTTTTTCTGATTCCATATAACATGAAGTATTATTTTTTTGAGATCTTTAAAGTATGACAATGGAGCTTAAATAGGGATTGCATTAAAATTGCATATTGTTTTGGGCAGTATGGACATTTTGACAATGTTGATTCTTCCCAGCCATGAGCATGGCATGTTTTTCCATTTGTTAACATTTCTTTTCTTAGAGTTTCATAGTTCTCTTTATATAGATCTTTCATATCCCTTGTTAGGTAAACTCCCAAATATTTCATCTTCTTTGGCACTACTGTGAACAGAATAGAGTCCTTGACTGTTTTTTCAGCATGACTATTGTTGGTATATACAAAGGCTACAGATTTATGAATGTTGATTTTGTAACCTGAGACGTTACTATATTCTTTGATCACTTCTAAGAGTTTTGTAGTAGAATCCCTAGTGTTTTCCAGATATACAATCATATCATCTGTGAAGAGTGAAAGTTTGATCTCTTCTGACCCTATGTGGATACCCTTGATCGCCTTTTCTTCCCTAACTGCAATGGCTAAGATTTCCATTACAATGCTAAAAAGCAGTGGAGACAATGGGCAACCTTGCCTGGTTCCTGATCTGAGTGGAAGTGATTTCAATTTAACCCCATTCAATTCGATATTGGCTGTGGGTTTGCCGTAGATGGCCTCTATCAGTTTAAGAAATGTCCCTTCTGTACCCATTTTCTTAAGCATTCCAATCATGAAGGGATGCTGGATATTATCTAAAGCGTTTTCTGTATCAATTGAGAGAATCATATGGTCTTTGTTTTTTAATTTGTTTATGTGATGAATTATATTTATAGATGTATGTATATTGAACCAGCCTTGAGACCCTGGGATAAACCCGCTTGGTCATGGTGTATAATTTGTTTGATGTGTTACTGGATTCTGTTTGTTAGGATCTTGTCAAATATTTTTGCATCAATATTCATTAGTGATAATGGTCTATAATTTTCTTTTCTTCTTGGGTCTTTTCCTGGTTTGGGGATCAAGGTGATGTTTGCTTCATAGGGTAGTATTCCTTCTTTTTCTATATTTTGAAAAATGTTGAGTAATATAGGTACTAGTTCCTCTGCAAAGGTTTGGTAGAATTCTGATGTGAAGCCATCTGGTCCCGGGCTTTTCTTTTCAGGGAGATTTTGTATAGTTGATGCTATTTCAGAACTTGATATAGGCCTGTTCAACATTTCCACTTCATTCTGGCCAAGTCTAGGAAGGTGGCATGCTTCCAAGTATTGGTCTATTTCCTTCAGATTTTCATATTTCTGAGAATAGAGTTTCTTGTAACATTCATTAAGGATTTTTTGAATTTCTGAGGGGTCTGCTGTTATTTTGTCTTTACCATTTCTGATTAAAGAAATTAGAAATTTTACTCTTTTTTTTCCTGGTTAAGAAAAAGTTTGTCTATTTTACTGACCTTTTCAAAAAACAACTTTCTGATTTACTGATCTGTTCTATAATTCTTTTGTTTTCAATTTCATTTCATTCTGCTCTAAGTTTGGTTATTTCTTTTCTTCTGCTGGGTTTGGGATTGGAATGTTCTTCCTTTTCCAGTGGCTTGAGATGTCCCATTAAGTGGTTAACTTCCTTTCTTTCCATTCTCTTAAGGAAACCTTGAAATGCTATAAATTTCCCTCTTAGAACTGCCTTTGCGGTATCCCAGAGGTTCTGATAATTTGTGTCTTCATTGTCATTTTGTTCCAAAAATTTGGTAATTTCCTTCTTCATCTTATCTATGACCCAGCTATTCTTCAGCATAAGGTTATTTAGTTTCCATATTTTTATATGAGTTTGCAGATTCCTGTCTGCAAACAGGAATTTTGCAACTATTGAGTTCAACTTTTATTCCATGATGGTCAGAGAAGATACAAAGAATAATTTCTATTCTTTTAAATTTGCTGAGGTTAGACTTGTGACCTAAGATGTGATCAATTTTGGAGTATGTTGCATGGGTTGATGAGAAGAATGTGTATTTAGTTTTGTTAGGATGGAATGATCTGTAGATGTCTGTTAAATCCAACTGTTTTATGGTTAAGTGTAAGTCTAAAATTTCTTTGCTTAGCTTCTTTTTGGAGAATCTATCCAACACTGCCAAAGGAGTTTTAAAATCTCTGATTATTATGGTGGTGGAGAAAATCAAGTTGTTGATGTCTGTTAGAGTTTCCCTTATAAATTGAGGCAAATTCTGGTTGGGTGCATAAATGTTAATAATTGAAATCTCATTAGGTTGAGCGTTACCCTTAACAAATATAAAGTGACCATCCTTATCTTTCCTTACTTTTGTTGGTTTAAAGCCTATTGTATCTGCTAATAAAACTGCAACACCTGCTTTTTTCTGATTTCCATTTGCCTCTGAATTATAGATGACCATCCCTTTACCCTCAGTCTGTATTTATCTTTTAAGGTAAGATGAAATTCTTATATGCAGCAAATACATGGCCTGAGTTTTTATATCCAGTCAGTCAACCTGTGCCTCTTTTAGAGGTCAATTTAAGCCATTTCATTAATTGAGAATATTGATAAGCCTGGTACAATTTTGGGTATCGAGTTTTTTAAAAGTCCAGTGGACATTTTTAATACTTCCACCACTGTGGAAGTTGAAATTTGATCAAAAGTTTCTGAGTGAGTTTACTTTGTGGTGGAGGGTTGTTCTGGTCATTAAGAAGGATAGGTCTAAGAATATCCTGAAGAGCTTTTCTTCTGAGTATGAGGTGTGACAATTAAGTTCGCAAAATCATCCTAGAAAAAAGGCTACATACTTCATTGCTGAATATTCACTATAATCACCTTTGAAGTACTCCCTTTGGGAAGCCATGCACTGACACCAGCACCTAATTCACCCTTGAAAGCAATTTTGGGGCTCGGCGCCTGTGGCTCAAGTGGGCTAAGGCGCCAGCCACATACACCTGAGCTGGCGGGTTCGAATCCAGCCCGGGCCCACCAAACAACAATGATGGCTGTAACCAAAAAGTGGCTGGGCATGGTGGCGGGCACCTGTAGTCCCAGCTATTTGGGAGGCAGAGGCAAGAGATTCGCTTGAGCCCAGGAATTGGAGGTTGCTGTGCGCTGTGATGCCACAGCACTCTATCCAGGGTGACAGCTTGAGGCTCTGTCTCAAAGAATAAAAAAAAAAAAAAAAAAAAACGAAAGCAATTTTGGAACACTTTTTCTGAAATGGACTTCAGAGATGTTGTTGCATTACCCTTGATGCCCTGAATGTCATGAAAATGTCTTCCTTTCAATATTTCCTTTATCTTCAAGTAAAGAAAAAGGTCACTGGGATCAAGATCAGATGAGTAGAGCAGGTATTCCAGTACAGTTATTTGTTTACTGGCTAAAACCTCCCTCACAGATGGTGCCATGTGAGCTGGTGCACTGTCATAATTCAAGAGCCATGAGTTGTTGGTGAAAAGTTCAGGTCATTTTTCACACAACCTTTTCAGCACTTCCAAATAGTAAACTTGGCTAACTGTCCAGTTGGTACAAATGCATAACAAACAATCCCTCTGATATCAAAAAATGTTAGAAACATCATTTTGATTCTTGATTTGGACTTGCAGAACTCTTTAGTTGTGGAGAATTGGCTGACTTACACTCACACTTTGACACTTAGTTTCAAGCTCATATTGGCACCATCACCAGTGACAAAACAGGTCAACATTATCTTGTCTCTCCAAAAGGTCTTGGCAAACTTTGACTTTCCTTTGCTTTTGGTTCCTAAGTGAACTCCTTTGGAACCTTTATTTTATTTTATTTTATTCTTTTTTTTTTATTTTTAAAAGGCACTCAAATGTCAATATCCACATACATATTTATCTGCTACAAAAGAGAAAATAGAGCACATAAAAATTTCCTTTTTTTGCAATTTTTGAAAACCAAAAAATCTAATCAATTATTAAGCTCTAGGTAAACTACCAAATATGTTTCCTTTACATTCTTTTCCCACAAGTTATTTTGCTTCAAATTCTTGATGTTGGGTTTTATCTCACAGACTTCAGGCTTCTAAAACACATGGGAATACTTGAGACCTATAGGTAATTCTCTGGGTCAAATCAAAAAGTAGAACTAAAGAATACTGAAGTTATTCAAATACATTCAAACTACACAGATCCTTTCATCGGTTACTGGTATTGAAGTAATAAGGAAAAAATATAAGCAAAAGACATTACAGAACTCAAAAGTTATCCGAATTATTAGTATACATCCTATCCTTATTCTGCAAACTTTCTCAACTTTTTTATTTTATTATTATTTTTTTTTTTTTTTTTTGAGACAGAGCCTCAAGCTGTCGCCCTGGGTAGAGTGCTGTGGCATCACAGCTCACAGCAACCTCAAACTCCTGCACTCAAGTGATTCTCCTGCCTCCACCTCCCAAGTAGCTGGGACTACAGGCACCTGCCACAACACCTGGCTATTTTTTGGTTGCAGCCGTCATTGTTGTTTTGGCGGGCCCGGGCTGGATTCTAACCCATCAGTTCAGGTGTATGTGGCTGGCGCCTTAGCCACTTGAGCCACAGGCGCCAAGCCTATTTTATTATTTTTAAAAGGTACTTAAATGTCAATTTTATTGTTTTTCCATATACATATTTGTTTGCTACAAAACAGAAAATAGAGCACATCAAAATTTGACTATTTTGCTGAATAAAATTACAAGCAAAAAAAAAAACTTTAAGAATAAGGTTTAGGGTGAAAATGACTCTGTGTCATCATTCCCTAAAAGATCCCTTTTGTGATACACACAAACTGCAGCCACATTTGAATGGTCTGCTATATTCATTCAACTTCCATAACTTCAATGTCTTTTAGTTCTCTTTCTTTTTGAGCACAGTCTCACTTGCACCCTCTGTAGAGTGCTGTGGCATCATAGCTCACTGCAACCTCAAACTCTTGGGCTCAAGCGACTTTCTTGCCTCAGCCTCCCGAGTAGCTGGGATTATAGGTACCCGCTGCAAGGCCCAATTATTTTTAGAGACGGGGTCTCAATCTTGCTCAGGCTGGTCTTGAACCTGTGAGCTTAGGGGATCTGCCTGCCTTAGCCTCCCTGAGTGCTAGGATTACAGGCATGAGCCACTGTGCCCAGCCTTTTAGTTGTCTTTCAAGCTGGGAAAACCTGCTGATTAAAATATATATCTGTCTTGCCAGCCTTTCTCTCCGCATAGATAACATCTATATTCCTCTTCTCCTGCTTACAGGAAACCAGGCATCTCTAATATCCTGGAAGATGGTTTCTCTTCTATCCTGTTGTTGGGTAAAACCTTCTGATAGAATAGGAAGGAAATTGATACCTGCACTGAGAGTCAATGTACTAAGGTTGTTTATTAATGCTTCTGAGAAGTTATGAAAATCCTCTGAAACATCTTGTGAATCTTCTTCAGTGAGCATTTGTGACGGTTCTGGGATTAAGGTTGGGTCAAGTATTTGTGATAGATCTAATGCAGACTAGTCTCAACCATAAGCTTCTCCCAGATCTCTGAATCACTGTGGAACTGCAAGGAAGCCTATAAAGAACTCCAGAGCTGAAAAAGAGCCTGGAAACCCAAACTCCAACAAATAACAGTGAAAGAGCCTATCTCCTTTGGGACCACTTTTGCATACATCTTTCTCATGCAAGATTTTCAGTTAAGATTTTCCTGGTTCTCTATCGATGTTCACTTGGCTTGCTATGCTTCTCACTGCCAGCCAGTCATTTTGACACATAATTTGAAAAAATTTTTGCAATGTTTTTAGCAGTTCTGCTCAGTACTGGCCACCCTGACTTGTCTTCATCAGTGATACTTTCTATCCCCTCAGAAAAACGTGTAGTCTATTTGTACAGTGTTTTCTTCACGGCACTAGTCCCACAAACTTGGACCAATACGTACCTGATTTCATTTCCACTCTTGCCAAGTTTAACAAGAAATTTAATATTTGTTTGTTGCTCTAATTCAAGCTCCAGCATTCTCATGACAGCACACAAAAACACACAACAATAATGAATACCTCTCAGCAAGATACTGCCACAAGCCAACACAAAAACAAATGTGAGACATTGATCTACCAAGGTTATGAAATCTTACCAAGCTGCCAACATAAGTGCATGGTCACAAGTCTGTGAAGTTAATTGTTATGCCTTTTATGATAGGAGAACATAGCAAGATCTAAAGCAGGGAATTACAACATCTAATATACTGGTCAGGAATGATGACACAGTATACTGTCAAGAGCTCAGTATAGCTGCTATGGAGATGGGACTGGCATAAGAATAAGATCTCAGAAAACTACTGCAGTAGTCTCAGCAAGCGATAATGGCTCAAAGCAAGAGATGGAGTGGAATGATCTAACTATAGATGCAATTTTGAGGTGTGAAAGGACATACTGACAAATTTAATGGAAGGAGCAAGAACAGAGAAAAATCAAAGATAACTTGGTGACCTACTGCTTGTTCACCAAGTGAACAAATGTATCATTTATTGAGGTAGAGAAAACTGGGGAAGAAGAGATTTTGAAGAGGGTGGGTAAGAACAAGATATCTCTTCTGGGTAAAACTAAACGTGATATTTAATTAAAGACACTGTGTAGGTACTTAGTATACTAATCTGGAGAACCTCACTATATATGTTAATTTGGGAGATATCAATGTGTCATTAACACTGAAAGTCTTAAGACTTGAAGACATCTTCTGAGAAGTTCCATATAAAAGAACTGGGCTGAGAAGAGAGCCCTTGGGGTCTAGGGTAATGTGGTGAAACCAAAAACGACAATGGAAAAAGAATGACAAGTGTTGGAGGGGGAAAATAAGGAGATTCTAGTATCAGAGACACCAAAAGAAAACTGCATTTCATGAAAGGAAGAGTACAGAATGATGCTGAAAGGTAAAGCAAGCTGAGGACAGGGAAGGGATTCCAGGATGGGGCAATGTAAATATTACTGATAATTCTGCCAAGAACAGTTTCCCAGGAATAATAAAAATAGAAACCTGGTGAGACAAACTTGAAGAAAGGTAAGGAAATACAGATAGCAATTATAGTCAATTTTTTTAAATAGGATCTGCTGAGAAGGAAAAGAGGGAAATGGAGTAGCAACTAAAAGGAGATGCAATATCAAAGATGGAAGACAGTAAGGCATATTAGTACACTTGTAATAATGAACCAGGAGAGAGAAAAAACTTGACAACAAAGGAGAAGAGTAACTGAGGGAGCAGCATCTCAAGGTTAGGGAACTGAGATAGGATTAAGAGGGATAGCACTAAGAGAAAAGTGGCAGAGTTGAATTTAGGAACAATGGCACTACTGTAAAAGAACAGGCAAAAGACACAGGTACAGACACAAGCAGGGTAGTACATTTAATGGTGTGAGGACACACTGGACAGCATCTGACAATTTTAATCGTCTCAATGTAATATAAAGTCAACAACTTTGAGTGAAAGGGCAGGGATTTTGCAGATTTAACAAGAGCAAGAACGATATAGCCATTTCTAAGAATGAGAAATCAAATACACTAGTCATTTTTATTAGGATTGCCTGAGGAATTAAAAGCGCATTTAGATCTGTGGCCATAATTCCACACAAGACCAGTCAGCACAATTTGTGTGATTTTTCTCCCCCAGTAATATGCAGCTGCTCAATGCAGAGACAGTATAGGTAGGCACTTGTTTTAAATCCGTATAGAAATATTGCAAAACAAGAATGACAGAAGCAAGTTTAAGTCAATCGTGTCCAGATGGGAGTGATTGTTGGGTTGGACCATGAAATTTGAGATAGATAAGGAAAGAAGTGTAAGAACTTAAGAGATTAAAAATAAAACAGTAGTAGGTTGCTATATAAAAGTCCTAATTAAGTAGAAGAATTACTGGAGTAGAGACTAGGTTTAAGTGAACTGGGAGGAGAGATGGTGGCCAGAGCTACATTTTTTTTTTTTTCACAGCATCACAAAACCAAGGTGACAGGTTACCAATACTGATAGATAACAACCTATTCCACTTACTTAAATAAACAGGAAAGAGAAGAGACAGGTATACTCTAGTCTAGCCAGAAGAGGAACACAATTCCCTAAAGCAGAGAAATGACACCACCTAGAAATGGCAGCAGACCAAAAGAAAAGAAAAGCAGAGAACCTACTCACATGCCACGGTATAATTCATAGAGCTGTTCTTCTAAAATGGTCATTGTCCTTTTCCCAAATTGTGTGAAGATAAGGCTCTAGCACTACTAGTAGAGTCAAAACGGATTTATAAAGTCTGGAAAAAACAGCCAAGGGTATGACACAAAGCTATGACTGTATTGTGCCAAGAAATCCAAAGATGTGCTAGAGAAACAGAGAACCAAAAGAACCCCTACTTAAGGCACTGATTTGGCTTCCTAGACCTATGACAGAATAAATACATTGTCAACTTTTCCTCTCTTTAAAAAGGGATGGAAGGGTACTGCTCTATTTTGCTCATTTCTGGATTTCTGATTTATTCATAAAGGCAGAGAAAAGTGTCAAGCATTTTTGTGGAAGAGGGCATCATTTTAAGCCTTATCCTAACTGCTACCATTGTGTAAAACAGGCCATGCAACCTTAGACTTCTGAGTAAAATGTTCACAGTAAGAGAAATAAATACATATAACCTCTTCCCCTAACTCTACTATTTTCTCCCTTTATTTTATTAGTCTTTTCTTTGTTCTGTAATTTTTTCTGCTAATATGCCCCAGGCCTCACAGAATCAACCTGGGATTCAAACCATCTTGGTGGAAGTCAGACCTATGGAGGTTGCTGGTCCCATGACCTAGGATAAGTAATATATGTATACTAGCATGAGCAGACAATATGGGTTTTTCTTTTCTGCTATCTTGTTTGCTCTGCAGATGTCACTCCTGTTACTCCCCTCTCAAGGCTCTATCAGTAATGAAAGCAGTGAATGCTATACTTTAATCATACTATACAAAGGTATATATAAATCCACATACAGCAATAGTACGCTGTCCATGTTTCTCTGTCTGGAGATTTCATAAGGTTCAGTTTAAAAACTAATTTAACTTGGACATCTTATTATAACATGCATAAGGTAGAGAAAAAGCTGGAGGCTAATTATAGAAATCCAGGCATTTATAAAACCATTATAAAAGCAGATCCTTAAGTAGATAAAGCTAACCACTTTTTTTCTGGTACAAATAAATGCTAGTAATCAGAAAACTTCACCAAGTGGCCTTCTTCATAAACTTTGGTTAAAATACAATAAAAATCATTAAATCAATTAGGCAGAAAGCTATTAATCACAGTAAGATGTAAAAGAAAAATAAAGTTACAAGTTTCAGATTTTACTAATAAAGGTTGGGCCTAGAGGAAGGGAAGAAGGAAAAGAAGAACAGAAGGAGACAGGAAAAGAAAGAAGCAAAAAAATATAATTTACAAATCTGAAATTTACAGGTAATTTTCATTGCAAAAAAAATTTACATTCCACTTTCAACGGGTCCTTAACCAATAGGGTTTTGATTTTATATAAAACATGATTTAATTTATAAAGTATCAGTATGTAACACAATTGAATTATAAAAGTTCAGTTTACAGTCTCTTGCGTTTTATTTTTGTTGGTTTCATACTGACTATATAATAAAATTCAAATCCCCTTAATTAGCACAAAAGGCCCTTAACAACCATCTATATTTCTATTACTCCCTCAGGCAATAAGCTTTTCTTTTCTTTCTTTTTTCTTTTTTAAATTTTCAAATGTCTTATTGTCCTTACTCTTGCCCTTGTCCTGTCGTGCAGATCATAAACAATTATATGCACTCAAGATGAAGCAGCAGCTTGGCAAAGCTTTCCAGCATTTTCCTAAACAGAATTAACTATTTCCTCCCCATAAGCTGAAGGATCTATATCTAGATTATGATATAATATAGTATAATTGCAAAAAAATTTTTCTAGATCCCCATTGATAAATTATATTACTTAAAATATGCAAATATTACAATTAGCATTCATACATTTGATACAAAGAGAAAACTAAAACACAAAATTCAAATTACCAATATTAATTTAACATGCAATTAAATCAATGTTAACAGTAGACTTATGGTATTTACTACTGTAGTCCAAGTTCTTGTGAATTCTAAGATCCACAAATGTCTAAGAACTTTTGTCAAATTGCTTTAAAAAAAAAAGTAAGTTTGTTTCAATAGAATGAAGGCCAAAAACCATATGGCCATTTCAACAGATGCCAAAAAAACATTTGATAAAATTCAGCATCTGTTCATGACAAAAACTCTCAAAAAACTAGAAGGAGGCTCAGCGCCTGTGGCTCAACGGGCTAAGGTGCCAGCCACATACACCTGAGCTGGCGAGTTCAACTCCAGCCTGAGCCCACCAAACAACAATGACAGCTACAACCAAAAAAAAAAAAAAAAACAGCCGGGCGTTGTGGCAGGCACCTGTAGTCCCAGCTACTTGGGAGGCAGAGGCAGGAGACTTGCTTGAGCCCAGGAATTGGAGGTTGCTGTGATGCCACGGCACTCACTCCAGGGTGACAGCTTGAGGCTCTGTCTCAAAAATAAATAATAAAAGATAAATAAATTTAAAAAAAAAAACTAGAAGGAGCTTACCTCAACACAATAAAAGCTATATATGACAAACCCACAGCTAGAATTGTACTGAATAGGGAAAAACCGAAGAACTTTCTTCTAAGATACGGAACAAGATAAAGATGCCCAATTTTAACACTGGTGGGATCACACCAATGGTGCATAATGCAGAGGCACATGTCAGATCTACTACTATAGAGTATAAATGTCTTAACACAATAACTAAGTAAACGAGATGAGGTATATATTAACCAGCGTGATGTAAGTGTTTCTAATTCTATGTGAAATCAGCACATTGCAACTCATAAATGCATTAATGTATACATCTATGTGTACATGATCTATATGTTTATGATTTAATAAAAAAATAGTACTAGAAGTGCAACACACACAACTGGACAAAAGAAATAAATAAAGGGCAACCAAACTGCAAAGGAAAAGGTCAAATATTTACAAAAACCTAAAGACTTCACCAAAAAGTATTAGAACAGATGAACAAATTCAATAAAGTTGCAGAAATCAACATACAAAACTCAATTAACACTTCTATATGTCTATATGCCAATAGTAAACAACCTGAAAAAGAAACCAAGAAAGCAATCCTCCTTACAATAGCTACAAATAAAATAAAATGCCTAGGAATAAACTTAACCAAAAAAGTAAAAGATTTCTACAATGAAAACTATACAACGCTGATGAAAGAATTAAAGAACTAACCATAAAAATGGGTGAAATTACACATGATATTTAGTTTTAAGATATTGATCCAGATGATCCAGAATATGCACATAAAACTTTGTGACTGTCATTGAAATGAAAATACAAAATCATAAAATTTTCATGGTAAACTTTGCCAATCTCAGAGTATGTTCAAGGTACCCAGGGATATGAGGACCCCTTACAGAAATTCAATGCAAGAGAGCTTAAAAGCAAAGATTTTAAGGGTTGGAGAGCACTGTGTTAAATATTGGCTTACCATTCTCATTAGCTATGTGTTCTTTAGCCTTTCTAACCTTCAGATTTGTTTTTATGTCTATGATATGGGAATAATGCCCATTTCTTATAGAGTAGAGTAGATAAGAAAATGCATGGAAAATGATTAGCATAAGATTTGACACACAGAAAGAGGTTAGTAACATATCCTCTCTCTCCTCCCCCAAACACACAAATATATATTTATTATATTTTAATATATAAATTTAAATGTCTAATTCTCCCATGCATTAAGATTCAAAGAATCATAGTATGATGCTTCTTTACTCTTTTTATTTTTAAAGACAAGAGTTTTACTTTGTTGCCTGGGCTATAATGAAATGGCATCACCATATCTTACCCCTCCTGGGCTCAAGTAATCATCCTGCTTTAGCCTTCCCAGTACTGGGACTACAGGTACACACCACCACTCCCAGGTAATTCTTGAATTTTCTATACAGATGGGGTGTCACTATGTTGCTCAGGCTAGTCTTGAACTCCTGGTCTCAAGCAATCCTTCCAATATGGCCTCCCAAAGTGCTGAGATTATAGGCGTGAGCCACCACACCCTCTCCTTTTTCACTCTTCCAGTAAGGGGGAAGGATGCACTCACTGTTATGTATTGTATGTCTATATTTAAGTCTAGCACTATGTTAAATATAATATTATAATAACCTTTGTAAGTACTCATTGTATACCAAGCACCTTAATGTTTATCATAGCATATCATCAATTCATGTCATTTATCATCTTGTTCAAAATATTCTTACAAGGTTTTATTAACTTCACTTTTATAGATAAAAAGACTAAACTTTCAATAGAATTTACCAATTAGCCCAAAACCACAGTTTTAAACTTCACAGAACTATTACCCAAAGCCAGATTACTATCATACTCTAAACCTCTCTACTATAATATTTATGAGTAAAACTTTTTTGACTTGGGAAGATCTATGACACCAAATATTGAATGAAGATACTTACATAATACCTAAAATAAATTAGAAATTAAAAACCGATTACTCTGTAGAGTTACTACTTACCAGGATTTCATTAACATGGTTAATTGCACATCTTCCTTTGTTAGTAAAACATTTCATCCTTCTAGTGTCTTTTTTTTCCCTTTCCAAAAGGCAGAGCTTCCAAAGAGATGAATCTCCTGGCATTCTCACACTCGTTTCATTTTTTTTTTCAAGTGAACCCTTCTGCAAGTGAGCTTCAATTCCAAAGTTAGTAGCTCTTCTATGCACTTTGCCTTTTAAAAGCTACACTTAAAATGATGAGTATGACAGAATAAGCCCTTAATTTTTCCATAGAATTTATTTCTTCATTAATATTAGATGGTGAAAGTGCACTATAAGCTATTAGATGCTAAATAAATGAAGATATTTTTCCCCATTTTTATGTGGAGCGCCAAAAAAGAAGCCTATGGTTTTAGGTAGGAAGAATCAGAAAATAATTTTATAGCTAGAATAAATTACTTTAAATTCAGAAAACTACACCAAGTGCTAAGTTACTGGTAAAGAAGACTAACCTCACCAAAGTGCAGAATCTGGATAATCAATCATCTAAAAAATATGCCTATGTTATTGCCCAAGAAAAGTGGGTTCTGAGATGTAAGAGGATCCACATTTGTTTGAGCTTTGACAGCCTGCTAAGTTTTTTACATAGTCATTAAATAAGGAAGTATTTGGCTAAGTACTACTGCCATGTATCAAGCATTGAGGATATAATTCCATGAATAAACATAGTTTCTGCTCTCTCCCATAACTCTCAGGTATCCAAGCAAATATGTAAGTGTAGACAGGAAAAGAACCTAAGCTAGGCTGGAAACATGGCGGGTTTAGTGATCAGCAAAGGGTTCCTGAAAAAGTGACATCTAAACTTTGCTAAGCGATTAGTCCAAAGTTGCTGACAGGCAAAAGAGTAGGCAGAGAGAACACTATAAACAATGACCTGAAGAAAAGGAGATTGTGTTTTGTTAGGAAAAACCTTACAATTCAGAATGACTACAATTTAATACCGTAGAGAAAGATGAACCTAGCTAAAGGTAAGCAAAAGCAAGTAATTACATGGTAAACAAGAATTTTACAGATTGCCAAAGCATGTAAGATTTATATCATATATAGGGAAGTGACATAATCAGATTTTCCAAAATGTGGAAGGAAAGAGAAGGGGAATCTTAATTGGAGCAGGGTGGGGTGAGGGAAGACTGAGATAGCTTTTGCAGCAATAAAGAATCCATTTATTCCACAGTGCCATCAATAAACTCATGGGTACTTCCCCAAACCTAATATTCCTTCTTTCCATGATAGTTCTCTTAGAAAGTTATCTCCAAAGAACCATTCACCTCATTTTTAAAGTGAACATACACCGATGCTTCTGAGATGCCCTCTATGTCCTAAATGATGAGCTCTCTGCTAGACACAGGGACAGAGCTTAAACGTCTTTCTACAGTAGCCACAGTTAGAGAACTCAGAGGTTCTTATGGAGGCAGAACCTATAGTCCCAGCTACTTGGGAGGCTGAGGCAAGAGATACACTTACGGCACTTTACCAAGCACAAAATAATGAGACTCTGTCTCAAAAAAAAAAAAAGAAATTAGATCTGTGCTTCAGTGATTTTAGTGAGATAGAGGGACAGAAATTGGTCTGTCAAATAAAATATAAGACCCCCAGAGAAATTTATATTTCAGATAAATCCAAATTATATTTTAGTATAAATTTTATATGTTATTTATAGTCTTTGGTATTATTTAATACCAAATAATATTTAAGAATAAGTGAATATTTATACTAAAAGATTATTCATTGTTTATCTGAAATTCAAATTCAATTGTGTACCACCACCACCACCACCCTTTTTTTTTTTTTTTGCTAAATCTGGCAACTCTGCAAGGTGACCATCTACAAGTGCTTTCTACAAAGTATCACTGACAGAATGATATTTCCTTCTCAGTAGAAGAGTTAGGTAGATCAGCACAAGTATATGTTTACACATTTTTTTCCTAACAATGAATCATTCAAAACAGTACATTGTTAGTTCCACAAGGTAGGGCTACACTTGCTTATGTGGGCTATTACAAAAAGACTAGGCAGTATTATCATTTAAAAGGAAAATAAATATGAAAACATGCTCTTGAACAACAGAAAAGCCAGAGGAATGAAAAGTAGAAGCCAAAAATGCAGACAACAAACCATTCTTCTAGGTCACAAACTCTTGACCGTATGTCAAACTCCTCATAAGAAATATCACATTATAACAAAGACATCTGTACCAGAATGTTCATTGCAGCCAATTCATAATTGCTAAGTCATATGCCCATCAATCCACGAATGGATTAATAAATTGTGGTACATGTATACCATGGAATATTACGCAGCCTTAAAGAAAGATGGAGACTTTACCTCTTTCATGTTTACATGGATGGAGCTGGAACATATTCTTCTTTTTTTTTATTGTCTTTATTA
>CAUYRH010108292.1:0-24394 GCA_963574655.1 Perodicticus potto
TCCCTACTTGAAATCTCTCCCACTACCAGGAGCTTTGGTGTTTTCTGTATTCTTTTCTGTAAATCAATTCTGTCTTATCACGGACGGGTGGGAGGGGGAAATAATGTAATGAAGAATAATAAAATACATGTATTTAAAAAATATATATATATATATTAATATAGTCATATCTGCATATATGAGTAGCATGAAATTAACTACAGCGTAAATTAAATAAGAAAATCTGCATGGGTGGATTATTTAATTCTTTTATTTTTTATTTTTTTTTGAGACAGAGTCTTATTTTGTCATCCTCAGTAGAGTGCAGTGGCATCACAGCTCACAGCAACCTCCAGCTCTTGGGCTTAGGTGATTCTCTTGCCTCAGCTTCTGGAGTAGCTGGGACTATAGGCGTCCGCCACCACGCCTGGCTATATTTTGTTGCAGTTTGGCCAGGACCAGGTTTGAACCTGCCACCCTCGGTATTTGGGGCTGGAGCCCTACTCACTGAGCCACAGACGCTGCCGGATTATTTAATTCTTATCTTCACTTTTTGGATCAACAAATCAGAAGTTATCTTTGATTTTCATTTGGGTACTGATGCTACTGTTTAATATGAAGACATTAATTTTGCTTACTAATTATCCACTTAGATTTTTGGCTCAAAACATTTCATAATTCTTTCTGATTTTTTAAAGAAATTATGCATAATCTCTTATTTTTTACATACTCTTTTTGGAACTGAGGAAACAATTGTGTTAAAGAAAAAGTTTCAGGTTTTGTAGAATTTACATTCTAGTAAGGGAGATTTAAAAGAAAGAAGTTTAGCAAAACCTCAAAACTATGCCTGCTTATATCTATCTATCTGTCAATAATCTATTCATCTATATATTTATCTTTAATACCAAGTTGCAAATTCTGTGATTAAAAATACGAGGGACCAGGCGGCACCTGTGGCTCAGTGAGTAGGGCACCGGCCCCATGTGCTGGAGATGGCGCGTTCAAAAAAAAGCCCCGGCCAAAAACTGAAAATAAATAAATAAATAAATAAATAAATAAAAACAAACAAAAAATACAAGGGACCATAGCCATGGTGCCTGATAGAATGAGAATGGGGTCAGGGAAAATAGACAGTAAAGGTGTCTCTTACGTATTAACATTTGAAAGAAATAAAACTGAAGGGAGCAGGGGGGTAAAGATTGGGAAAAGAATAAAAGAATTTCAAGTGGTAAATTAGAGGTATAAAACTCTAAGGCAGAATCAAGTTATTGTGTTCTTAAAAAAACTAGTTAGAAGGGAGACCTTGTGACTTGCACAGCAAGAGGTACGTCATGAGGATACGATGTTATAGAAATAAGCAGAGGCATGATTATGGGTGTCTCTAGACCATGATAAGAAGTTAGAACTTAATTTCCAATATTATGAGAAATAAATGGTAGGCTTTTAACAGGTAACTTTGTGATACTATTTATATATTGTATAGTTATGTAGTTATACTATTTATATATTGTACAGTTATATTTATATATTGCATATACTCATTGGCCATTGGGTAGAGAGCAGACTATAAAAGAGGAAATACTGAAGACAAAAGAAAGTTAAATGACATTTTCTAGTAGTAAAAACAAACAAACAAACAAAAAAAGATACAGAGAGAGGAAGAGACACCAAAGCGGAGAGGGAGAGAGAAATAGAGACTTAAGTAGTAGTAGAGATGGCAAAATTCCTCATGTTTGGGACGTATATGATTACATATTTTATGCAAATTATGAGGGAACAAAGATAAAAGAATCAAAAATCATCTACAGTTTTTTAAACTAAGCCTCTGTGTTAAAAATAATATATTGTTATGGAAAAGAGTGGGAAAGATACATTAGGATGTGTTAAGAGGAATACAGAAATTTAGGCATGTTAATTCTGATATGCCTATCAGAAGTTTATGTGGAGGACACTGAGAAGACATAGGAATAGTTAAGCCTGGAGCTCAGAAGAAAGATCAAAGTAGAAATATACAAATTTGGTAGTAAAAAGTGTATAAATAGGGTTGTCCAACATGCCGCCCGCCAGCTGCATACTGATTTTTTAAAGAGGTTTTGGCTGTTTGGGGTGTCAGATTGCATGTAAAGTACACATGGACCGTTCTTTTCTTTTTTCTCTTTTTTTGCTAATCAGCTTCCTTTAGTGTTTGTGTAGGTAACATGTGGCCAAAGATAACTCTTATTCTTCCAAAGTGTGCCAGAGTAGGGGAAAAAGAAAAGGTTGGACAGCCCTGAATTATTATATATATATATATTTTGTGACAGAGTCTCACTTTGTTGCCCTCGGTAGAGTGTCATGGCTTCACAGCTCACAACAACCTCCAGCTCAGACCTATTCTTCAGTTTTCAACATATGAAGACCAAATTGCCAAGGCTGACTATTGTGTCAAATCTCAACCTAGCATAAGTGTACATCTTAACCCTTAAAGGCAGTTATTCAAATTACATAGCAATTACAGTAGTATATCTATATAGTGAATTACCTAGTTATTGGTTCCTGTAGAATAAAGTTAGGTAGTAAGTTGCTCTCAATGATGACTCTATAATGTCAATTTTCTGAGCAAGTACCAACTGTTTTTTCAGAAATTGTCCCCTAACCCTCCAGTTTCTTAACTGAAACCTCTCTTCTAACCTTCCATTCTCTCTTCCCCAAGATAACAAAATCAACTTTATAAAAAAAGTATATGTTAATTTCTCTTTTCTTATAGATCTTAAAAATTCATTTTCTTATAAATTATTTTATGTATTATATTATAGGTGTGTATACTCCATATTATAAATAATTATACATATAAGAAGATGTGATGTAGCTTTTAAAGATGCTTCCTTCTGCTGTAACAATGATATTAATGACCAGTAACTTGAAAATATTTTACCCACCTTTCTAGCTTCTGTATTTTCTTGATTGAGGTTATGTAGTCATTAATTTCACACACATGCCATAACATTTTTGAGAATAAAATTCTCTGATATGTTAAGAGGTTGGGACTAAAACAGAAACACATTCATATTGGAAGAAGCAGTAAGAAAACAAAAATCAGGGTTGCCAAAGTGTGTAAAAATGTAGGGGTAAATCTCAGAAAGGAGGTGGCTACAGAGATAGATGTCTTCAAATTTGCATGATCCTCTACTTAACTTTCTAAGTGACTTTTCCCTTATAGATACACAGAGAAGAACCCAGGTGGAAAACAGAAAAGATCAGCTAGTGAGTAGAAACTTTAGCTACTGATCACCACAAAGATGACAAAGAGTCTGGAGTTTAGATACAGTCAGGTTAACCATCCATTAGAATAAAAGTTAAAATGTTTCAGAAAAAAATGTCAAAATAGAGTCTTTAAAATATATACATATTTTCTGCTATTTAATCTATAATTTCTAAATATCTGATGAAACAATAAAATGTGACCAATTTTCTAAAGCAAAGGTAGGTACTAGAACTTAATGCTGAGATGACACAGACTTTGGAATTAATAGGCCAGAATACTAAAGCTGCTATTATGAACATGCTCAAGGAATTAAGTGCAAATGTGATTTTAATGAATAATCAGATGAGGAATCTCAAAGAGAATAGTAAGTATAAACAGAAAGTACATGTATAAAAAAAGAAAAGAAATGGCAATTGCCAGAATGAAAAGTATGTTTGAGAAAAGAAAAAATCTTTGGGTAGATTTGGCATACATATGAAGAAAAGAAATTAATGCAATTAACAGATTATATTCTTTCATAGTCAATTGCCAGTGTTCTTCATGCATTTTTATAGATTCATATTTTCATCTGATATCATTGTCTTTAGATGAAATAATTTCTTAAAGGACATATGGTAATTTATAAAAAAATATTAATCTTTTGTGAGTGATGAAGTTTCTAACACATATATATGTGATGCGCATGATAACATTAGCACAAAGAGTAAAAGCAGTGGTCAGTGCAACAATACCATCTACATTTCCTATAATACATAAAGTTCTACAATATTTACTCTAAACAGTATTCAATTAGTTAAAGATTCACTTTAGAATTTCCGGAACAATTACTAAAGATTGCGATGAGTTGTAGCTAAAGTCTAATCGACAGATTACAATAGAATATAAAAGTGATATTGGTTTTGCTCAAAGGAAAGCAGAATAGGTGAATAAAAAAATTAGAAATAAATAGTAAACTAGAAAAATGATATACAGCAGTATGAATAAAAACACAGTACATAATTGAGGTACAACTACAGTTATAAGGTAGATATTCCAAAACTGGATATTAATCAAAATTCATCTCAATGTATTCTAAAATATGAAAGAGATAGTTTGAAAATAAAACAAACCAAAAAAAGGCAACAAATGAAAATGTAAAAAGGCTGGTCTTGTGCATCCCATAGTTGGAATACTATTCTAATAATTAGATTAAAAAACCACTAGACAAACATTATTGCAAGAGATAAAGAAAAAAAATGACATAATAATAAAATTTACTTAATCAAGAATGTATAACAATTATAAAAATGTATACATTTAATTATAGAACTTTAAAATAAATGTCATAAAATCTAACAAAAATGAAAAGATAGATTAACATATAAAATTATAATTAAATATTTTAACACGTTTCTCTCAGTAATTAACATAGAATAATTAGACATGTAAATTTCATGAAGATTGAAAAACTGAATATCACAGGTACTTGGATTTATTTGATATTCATAGAAAATAACTGCAAAATGCATACTTTGCAAAATGTACATGGTGTTTTTACCAAATAATATATCCTATGCTAATATGGATGTGCAATTAATATGCAAATAATATATCCTATGCATAATATATCCAGAGAACATATAAAAAATAGGATGCAAATAAATAATGCCTAAAAGAAAAATTATAATTTTAATATTCTTATAAAATGTATTTATTAAAATCACCTACCAATATTTGCAATTTATGAACATCCCCACCAAAAATCTTTAGTCTAGATAATCTCACAGCTCTATACTTTTTTTTTTTTTTTTTTTTTGGCCGAGGCTGGGTTTGAACCCAGCACCTCCAGTATATGGGGCTGGCGCCCTACTCCTTTGAGCCACAGGTGCCACCCGCAGCTCTATACTTTTGAATTATGAATGCTTTAGTAATATTTTAAAATAATGTATAGTTTCATGTGATTCAAACATTTCTGGAGTATAGAATAAGTGGGAAATCTTTCTAATGTGCAAATGTATATATTAATTTAAGCATTATTAAATTAGTAAATGGGTTGGATGAAGTGATAGGAAATTCTGCTAAATAGAAGTCAAAAAGGAAAAGCTAATAGAATAGATGTAGAAATCCTAAATAAAATATTGCCAAATAAATTAATACTTCTAGATAATGCACAATGACAGAAGATAATTAAATCTCAATAAACAAAAGGGAACTCTAGTCACATAATTTATCATTTTCATATGCCTAAACTGGAAAACATATTATTGTCTCAAGAGATTCTAAAGGCATGTGGTAAAATTTACATATAACTCCCTAAATATTAAGAATAATATAAAATCTGCACACCAACCACTATATTTAATATAGAATATCATAGCCATTATCATGAATAAATAAGAACAAGAAAATGTCTGCTTATAACACTTTACACAACATTTTTAGGTATACCCAATGTAATTATTGGATAGTGAAAAATTGTTGCTAATTGTTATTTTCAGATTATAAGCTATTAAACCTCAAAACAGAAAGAGAATAAAAACCTTCATTTGATCAAATGAAGATACAGGTTGTCTTTTCATGAAGTAAATGTAACATTTCTAACAGCAATTTGTTAGACAATTCCATAAGAAATGTTCCCAATCACAATTGAGATAGAAAATATAACCTCTTGATGGAAGTTTTGCCCTTTTTAAATTTTAAGTTTCTACAAACTTTACACAAGGACTGAAATGTTGAAAATATAAAGCCTTTCTTTTTCCATTATATTTTTCTCATTTTTTCCCAGTTCATTCTAGCAAATAAACTTTTTTTTTCTATGATATGGCTAAAAAACAGAAATATTGGCTTAACTTTTGTGATATCTTGAGTTATGGAAAGAATAGTTTTATTTTGAAAATGATATTGTTTAAGGAAATTGGAATATAGTTTATAGGAGTAATCATAACCTATATTGTCTAGATGTATTAATTTATTTGACAATATCTATTTAGGATTTTTATATCTATTCTGTAGGCTTTTCCTTTTTAACTTCTGTTTAGCAGACTTTGGTCTAATTTAATGTTGTTTAAATTAATATATACATATACTTATTGACTTGTAGGTTTTGTGAATAATTGTTACAGTTTAATTTAACTCTAAAACATTAGAATTATAAGACACATAGGGGACTAATGTTAGAGTAATACAATTATATGTTTTCTGGTGAAGCTATATGGTTTTAAAGTTAAAGACTCTACTAAACAGAATGGTTCCCAAAGGTATGTACATCCTAATCACTGGAATGTGTGAATATGCTGAGTTTTAGGCTAAAGGAACTTTGAAAGTATAATCAAGGGTAAACAATCACATGAGTCCTTGAAAGCATAGAACTATCTGGAGTCAGGAGAGGTGAAGCAAAAGTGGAAGACCAAAAGATTAAAACTGTGAAAAATGCTTCACACACTTTGGTAATTTAGAAGAGGAAGGAGCTCATGAGCCAGGTGAGGTGGACAACCTCTAGAGGTTGTCCTTGGCTGACAGTTTTCAATGAAACAAGGACTCTAGACCTACCACCACTAGGAACTGAATTCTGGCAACCTGAGTGAGGCTGGAAGTGGATTCTTTCCCCATCTTCCAACAGTACCACAGGCCAGCCAATGCCTTGATATTCGCGTCATCAGTCTCAAGCACCATACCTTGCCCAGCACCCTGGACTTTGACTAATGGTAGTTGAAACAATAAGTTCATATTGTCTTATCTACTCAATTTGTGGTAATTTGTTATAATAGCAATAGAAATGAAAACTATGAAAAATATTAACTACATAGAATTTATTTCTGTGTTATATCAGCATGACTGAGGATCAGAATGTAGGCTAGTAAGAGTGGAAAAAAGTAAAAGGACATGAAGAGGCCCCAAATGGTCATATTACTGAAAAGAACAGTACATTTGTGTGAAAAGTATTAAAAACAGTGGAAATGGACAGTTAATTTAGATTAAAATACAACCCACAAATAATATTAAACTCTTCTTTACTTTCCTAACAAAGTAGTTTTGAGATAAGAAATGTAAAAGGCAAAAACCTGAACAGCTAAGTTAAGATCTAAAAATATACAAAACATAATTAGAAACTAACAGATAAAGTAGATCTGAAGTAAGAATATTGTTGAAATTTAGACAGAAAACAGAATACTAATTATATACATCATGCTCAACAAAATCATGGAAAAAGTTTACAATTCCATAAAGGAAATGCCAAATGTGTACAAAGATTTGATATCATAATGCTCAGTACAACAAAATAATAAGTTGAAACAATAAATAAAAATAAATATCTGGAAATAAATAAAAAAGCAAAAATAACATTATAACAAAATAGAAATACATATTAAATGCCTACTTTGTTCAGTCAGAGCAATATTAATAAATACTTTTTTTTTTTGCAGCGACAGAGTCTCACTTTATCACTCTCGGTAGAGAGCCGTGGCATCACACAGCTCACAGCAACCTCCAACTCCTGGGCTTAGGTGATTCTCTTGCCTCAGTCTCCCGAGTAGCTGGGACTACAGGCGCCCGCTACAATGCCCTACTATTTTTGTTTGTGCAGTTCTGCAGAGATTGGGTTTGAACCCGCCACCTTTGGTATATGGGGCCAGTGCCATACTCAATGAGCCACAGGAACCGCTCAATAGATACTTTTATAGTTTTAAATATATTCATTTTAAAGAGCATATGTATAATAAAGAAGAAAAAATTGAAAAGATATACAGTTTTATTTGATTTGTAAAGCACTATAAAAGATAAACATAAAGAGTGAGTAGGGAAAAATTCATAAAGATAAAATTAGAAATTGTTGAAATAAAAAAATGCAAATCTCCAACAAACAGTTGGTAATTAAAAACCAGGACCTTATCCCAACAACAAATATTCAAAATAAAATTAAAAAGGCTTGATTCTGTATAAAGATTAATAACATGGGCATTGTTGAGTAATATATCTGGGTGTAATTTAAAATGGGAACAAACTATATGGTTATTCACCATTTCATTTGTAATGTTGTCTATTTGTTAGTGCTTATTGGAATCATTTTTGATGCTCCTTTGAAAATCTGAATCCAGCACCTGGTTTTGGATATTGGTGTATATATAATATAATAACTTCCCAAGTCATTCTTAGATATCCTGCCTTATATCATAAGGGACAAAAAATGCTAGTAATTATACAAAAATCCTACACTATTTTTGAAGCTCCAGTGTACAACACTGAGAAAAAGAAAACATCCAATTATGAATGTAAGATGCTGTTCTCTCCAATTTCAGGCAAATAGAATAGTAAATAGGTCGTTCTTTTGTATACCTTCATGAGCCTTTATCTGATACTGGTCTTGATCTTTTTATTTGAAAGGAAGAGACAGAATTCTATTAAAACATAGGCCTAACTAGTCCAATAACTGAGGTATGTGAACGGATGTAATATGGAAGCACGGTATGAGTTCATCAAAATTATAGAGAGGCCTCAAAAATACAGAGATGCTCTAATGTATCTGGCAAGGGTTCAGTTATACATTCAGTCATTTATTTACCACATTTTCACTGTAATGTTATGGTGTCAGATGCTGAGTTAGAAGTGGATGTTCAATTGGAATTAAAACAGGCTTGTTACTATTCTTTTTGTCTCACTTGGATGCCCAGCCTGGAGTGCAGTGGTAGGACCATAGTTCACTGCAGCCTCAAATTCCTGGGCTCAAGCAATCCTTCTGCCTCAGCCCCCTGCATCTAGTTCCTCTTACTCTTAGGAATTCTTAAGGATTCTTGAGAGTAGGAACAAAAGCTAAGCAAAGATATAAATATACCATTTTAGAATATGGATGAATGCTTTGATATGAAATAATAGAATATAAGAAAAGATGATTAAATAAAAGCATTTATGCATAGTGTACACCTTATACCATAATGATACAAGGAAAGATAATAGAAGGAGCTAGACACTACAACACTTCTCTATATGAAGAGGATTTGGGGGATATTACTTACCATTCCTTTAAAGATAATGTAGCAATCAAGTGTCTAACTCAACCTAATTTGGTGACACATCCTAATTAGGTCCAGGGGGTCTTGGGGTGGGATTCAGAGAACCCCAGTCAATCTTTCATTCTCTTTATTCCAGGCCTTCCCAGCTCACTTATGCTTTCTTTCCAATCTGACTTGGTAGGAGACCCTTTAGGAATTTGGGAAACTAGCTAGAAAATGTAAGTGGTGACACTAAGTATCCATGCTCAATTCAAAAAATTGAGACGGTTTCCACATTTAGAGTACATATGATCAATTAGTAAACAAAAAAAGGTAATTCAAAGCAAGCAGCATATTAGATTACAAAGTATAACTGCATAGGAACTCAGTGGACTTTTCATCCATGTAAGATAACCTGGAGAAGGTGGGCCACTTAGTGGGTCTTGCAGGATCAATGGATTAGAGAGTTAAATTAATGAAGCTAATTGATTTAATTTGCATAGAGAATGATGTTGCCAGCTTAAGAAAGACTTTGTTCAATAAAAAGAAAGTAAATGAATTAACTATAGGTAATAGACTGAAAACTTTCTCTCCCTAGTAAAGAAGTTCAAAGAGCATGTCTTATTGACAATACATCAATGGCACCATATTCCTATGTGAAATATGGACCACTGAATTTTTCTTACCTTTTCTTTCTTTCTTTCTTTCTTTCTTTTCTTTTCTTTTTTTTTTTTTTTGTTTCTTTTTGGGCTATTGATTTTGTCATTTGAAATGAGCTCATTTTCCCCCTATGGGGAGATTATTTTCCTGTAACAAAAAGAAAAATGATTCATCTTTACCTAGTAATAAAAGTTTCCAATGGTTTTGCATTTCAAACCTTGTCAGTTTATTTTAAAACTTAAACCATAGAGACCTAAGGATAGATAAATAATCACTTGCTTAGATGCAATTAACACTGTTTTCTTATATTTCTCCATCAGCAATTTAATTTACTCATCCTTAGGGAAAGTTTCTTTATTTTTTCATATGTAGTTGAATCATCAAAATGCAAGGTCAGTTTTTTGAATTGACAATCCCAATGAACTAGATAAATGGTCAGATGGA
Source organism: Perodicticus potto (assembly GCA_963574655.1). Classification (NCBI taxonomy): domain Eukaryota; kingdom Metazoa; phylum Chordata; class Mammalia; order Primates; family Lorisidae; genus Perodicticus; species Perodicticus potto. The sequence continues at coordinate 10,294 of CAUYRH010108292.1, forward strand.
AAAGTGTAGATAATAGATGACCTTGGGAGCTAGGGTCCTGAAACTCTCAAGAAAACAATTATGAATGCTTTATATCATGGCAGTAAGTCAATGCCCTAATGCTTGGGTTGCAGGCATGTGCTGTTTTTCCAATAATTCAGGGAGTAAATGGAGGACCTGACAAAGGTGTGTTACATGCTTACCCATAATCCATACTAATAAAAAACACGGATAATTAAAGAAAAGTTTTTTAAATACCACATTACATCACCCTTCCAACCAGACAAATGTAGGTCTGGAGAAGAATTTTTGCTTGTAGGATGGTGATAGTATTATAGCATCTTATGCATATGATACATTATGTTATGATGGTTGGTGTGCTTTGTGTTCAGCCATACTTTCTGGAATAAAGATGCTATTGTGAAAGAAAGGCATTTGGCTGAAGAAAAATATCAGGAATTATGAATTCAAAAACTAAAAATTATCTATGTTTCATCTACCAATCTGCATCTTTTTATTAGTTTCTGTTTTTCTATCTCTGTCTCTCTGTCTCCATTTTTCACACACACACATACCCATAATAAAACATGTTAATCTCACTTTTTTGCATGACATTTTATAGATCACTCATGAGATTTTGAAACATTATTTACTTTTTCAAAATTTATGATTTTTTTTTTAATTTTTAAAAACAAAAGACAGCATCTTTAAATCCCCATATTCACACGTTGCTGTTTCCCTTTCCACTGGCTAGAACCAGTGTTCACTAAACTTCTCATGTTTATCTTCAGCTCTGTGAGGACTGTCTGGAAAGCACTTGGCCATGGGGAATTTTAAGAAAATCAAATTTCAAATTTTAAGCATTCCTTTCCCTCCAAGTAAGCTACTACAATTAGAGACTCATTCATTTTCTCCTTTCCTATTTTCTCTTTCATAGTCATACCTTTTTCAATTTATAAAATAAAGTAATACTTCCCATTGACCCCAAAACTAATAAATATAATTCCGTATTTTGTGCTTTAGAAAAATTATGAGAGTATTTTGCTTGTGAAAGAGGGAGTGAGCCAAATTCTAGTGGCCAAAAGAATGAATTATTACTACCAGTGTGTTAATTCACTGAGAATTCCCAGAGGCCCATAATGAAGCATGTAGTAAGGGGCCCATCTTGCCAATGATTTGGAAATCAAAGTGACATACATCATTCTGGGGTGGAACATTTAATTGCTTGTAATATTTTTTCTTTTGCCACTCTGGCAACTTTTCAGGTGTTAGCAGCTCTCATAGCCTGAATTCTGGGTCAAATGATGTGAACCAGAATTCACAAATGAATAGAATACATTTGTGTGAAAGAAATTGATATTTTTACTTTTTTTCTTTGCTTGCTTTCTTGAGATAGCCACTAAAACTTTGAGGTTTCTAATTCCCTCTCAATAGCTGATTTTTTACTAATTGATGCTCTGTTTCTACATAATATGTTAATAAAAATAAAGAAACATAAAAGAAGAGAAATAATGATGAATAAGCAACAGTCATCTAGGGAAGCAGCTTCATCTATCTTATTGGGAGATACTCTGCAAATAATATTTAACTTTTAAAGTTTAACATTTATTTATTAAAATTTATGTTATATGTTTGAATTATGAACAATTATCTATTAGCAGCTGTCTAACTCTATTAAAATCTCACAGCACTTAGAAACTTATGGTTGCAGAAAGATTAATTTTACATATCAATTTACACATTGTTTATAATTTGTGATATGATAAGATGATAAATAATGGATTTTTCAGCATAACATATTTTAATAATAATAATATAAAATACAAAATATATTTATATATGAAAATACGTGGTGAGTGCAGCAGAATGTGTAAAAAGAAAAATATGTATGCTCTCCAACTCTTAAAATATTTCTCTTGTATTTTTAAATAAAAGTATACCAAATGATGTTGTGATTTCATTAGATGCATTTAAATACAAATAAAAGTGTATATTATTTTTAAATGTCAAAATTTACAATAAGTTGAAAACAACATCCATTCCAACTTATGTCAAGATGTTTTTAGATGAGAACTTAAGAATGTGGAAAGAGAAATTTATGTCTACAAAATTATTTTAATGGGTATGCAAGCCAAATACCTGAAGACTCTTAATTAGATAAATGAAACACGAGACTTAACACTTGTAAGAATCAGTGCTTCTAAAACAGAAGTTGAGCTGTTTAAACTCAAATAAACCTTGGATTTCTAATGGCTCTCTTTCTTTCTGCTTCAATTATTTATTTACTTCTAAAATATAGAGAAAGAGAAAATAAAAACAAAACAAAATGATAATCATTAGGGGCTACCAAATATTTTCAAAAAAGGCGATAAGTTATGATTTATTTGATTTTTGTCAATCTTTGGGTGATGGGCCACACCTTTGCTTGGAAAGATTCAGCAAGGACTACGTTACAGTGTTAAGAGGTTGAACCATACCCAGACATAGAAGTGGCTCTGTGAATGGGTGGAGAACATTAGAGATAGTCCACCTTTATCATTTGTCTAGTGGTCAGATTTGTCTCCAATAATGTTACAATAAAATAATCATAGGATGTTTTCAAAGTTAGGTTTCCACTTGAACGTTTAGTTTCCTAAAGATACTATAAAAAATTATCATAAAGTGATGGCATAAAATAGTAGAAATTTATTCTCTCAATGCTCTGGCAGCCAGAAATCAAAAATCAAGGAGTTGAAGGGCTGCTATTCCCCTGAAGGCTCTATGGGACATTCTGTTCCATGCCTTTTCTGGCTCAGTTTCTTGTGACTTGTGGCCATGTCACGTCCATCTCTGCATCCATAGCTACATTGCCTCTTCCTCATCTCTTTGTCTTGTCATTTTTTATTTCAAATTCCCTGTCTTTTTCCCATGAGAAAACTTGTCATTAGATTAAGAGTTTAAGACCTATCCAGAAAATCCAGGATGACCTCCTAATTTACAAATTCTTAATGTAAACTTATGCCATGCCACTCCTCATCACATCCCACAGTAAAGTACCATTCTTAGGTCCTGGGGATGGGACATGAGCATATTTTTTAGAAAGCCACCGTTTAACCCATTTTAATAATGCTAAAAAGATAAAAAAAAAAAAAGAAAGAAAGAAAGAAAGAAAGAAAGAAAGAAAGAAAGAAAGAAAGAAAGAAAGAAAGAAAGAAAGAAAGAAAGAAAGAAAGAAAGAAAGAAAGAAAAGAAGGAGAAGTCCGCTGTGGCTGAGAAACATGAAGCAATCTTCCGTGAACTGTTTGTCTTGGTTCCTCTATGGGCATTATGGGTGGCCTTCATGACCTGGCTTTTTTTTTTATTGTTAAATAATAGCTGTGTACGTTAGTGCAATCAAGGGGTACAAAGTGCTGTTTTCATATACAATCTGAACTATTTTCATCAAACTGATTAGCATAGCCTTCATGGCATTTTCTTAGTTATTGTATGAAGACATTTGTATTCTGCATTTAGTAAGATGCACCGTAGGTGTAGCCCCACCAATTACCCTCCCTTCATCCCAACCTCCTCCCTTGCCCCTTTCCCCATATTCTTGTATAGTTGGGTTAAAGTCTTCCTATGCAAGCTATAAATTAGCTTCATAGTAGGGCTGAGTACATTGCATACTTTTTATTCCATTCTTGAGATACTTTGCTAAGAAGAATATGTTCTAGCTCCATCCATGTAAACATGAAAGAGGTAAAATCTCCATCTTTTTTTAAGGCTGCATAGTATTCTATGGTATACATATACCACAATTTATTAATCCATTCATGGGTTGATGAGCACTTGGGCTTCTTCCATGACTTAGTAATTATAAATTGGGCTGCAATAAACATTCTGGTACAGATGACTTTGTTATAATGTGATTTTTGGTCTTCTGGGTATATACCTAGTAAAGGAATTGTAGGATCGAATGGCAGGTCAATTTTTAGATCTCTAAGTATTCTCCAAACATCCTTCCAAAAGGAATGTCTTAGTATGCATTCCCACCAGCAATGTAGAAGTGTTCCCTTTTCTCCACATCCACGCCAACATTTCTGGTTTGGGGATTTTGTCTTGTGGGCTAACCTTACTGGAGTTAGGTGATACCTCAAAGTAGTTTTGATTTGCATTTATCTGATGATTAAGGATGGTGAGCATTTTGTCATGTGTCTGTAGGCCATGCTCCTGTCTTCTTTAGAGAAGTTTCTCTTCAAATCCTTTGCCCATTCTGAGATGGGAGCACTTGTTCTTTTCTTGCTAATATGTTTGAGTTCTCTATGGATTCTGGTTATTAAGCCTTTGTTGGGTGCATAACCTGCAAATATTTTCTCCCATTTGAGGGCTGTCTGCTTGCTATACTTACTATGCTCTTGGCTGTACAGAAGCTTTTTAGTGATCTGGCTTTTATCAGTAGAGTAAATGATAAAGGACAGAAAAGCGTGTGTGTGTGTTTATTTATTTTTTATTGTGCCAGAATGTTAGAGGTAAAGTTTTCATTAAAAGACTAAAAGGGCTCTTTTTACAACTTCTGTATGGGTCATGAGTTAGTAATATGTCCAGATTTCTCCTACTAGGAAACTTTTCACCAGTTATTACAGCAAATCTGTTTCTTTTTGTCTGGTTTGCTCATCTCTTGCACACTTTTTCTTTTGACCAGCAGGTCTATCTTTTAACCAGCCTAGTAAAATAGTGGACAGTCAGTTGCACTTAATTTCTCCAAACTACACGTCAGTTTTTTAAAAATGAATCACCAATGGGAACTGAGAAGTTCCTTCTTGGCTTTCTGTTGAATTCTGTCTTGACTATCAGTCTAGGAGTTCTCAGAAGGCACACAAATTTTTATTCTAGACTCACTAAAACACAGGCAAACTAGGCACTGCATGAAATGAATGTAAATAGCAATCAGAACAATGATATCAAAATGGTAACATAAGATTCTCTTCTAGTAGGAGCAGTTGAGTATCAACAATGTTGTACCATTTTATAACAGTATTAATAATAACAATGGCAATAACAGCTACATTTATTGAGTGCTTACTGTGTACCAGGCACTGTTCTAAGATTTTTGTCTATCTTTCTCATCTAACTAGTGGGTTAATTTTCAGTGATATGTTTGTTTGAAAGACAAGGATAGAGAAGCAAAGCTTGCACAGTGTCATTCAGATAATGAGAGGGAAAAATTGTATATTTCCATGTATACAGGCTTAAATCTCTCCTATCCATGTCATATTTATACAAGCATGTGCACACACACAGAGACACACACACACACTCTTACTGAAGCAAAACATCTATAATTTTGGTTTTGAATGGCCCAAATCAGTGGACTTCTATGATATTATAGCTATAGTTATCCTAGCTAGTAGTAGGAAAATATTTAGATAGACCTATACCAATGTAGGTATAGCATCTTTATCTGCAAGTAACATGGTGAAATATTATTAGTTTTTATGTCTATAAGTTTTACTGCTTTATCTTTGACAATGTATGAAATAGTACACTCGTGACATTTTTAAAAATTAGTCTTCTGCATTTAAAGACCCTCACTACTGTCATCTATCATTTTTCTGGAAATGTCACATTGATTTTGTCCTCCTTTGTCCAATAAATGGTAACATCCAAAAAAAACAAATGATGGTCTGACACTTCAAAATCAGCTTCCAGTCTTGGGTAGAGCAAAAAATGAATAAAAGGGTAATTTTACATGAAGGACAGGGAGTGAAAGTAAAAGAGAGAGAACAAGGCTCTGTCTGACACTGACAATATTGACAATAGTCCAAAGTAACCTAAGTTTTAATATTTTGTCTTTTCTATTTGAAAGATGTCATATAATGATAAATATAGCATGTCATATCATAGGTCTATTAAATTTTGCCAATCATGGTAAATTTCCAGAAAATAAAATTTGATATAGAGCCACAGCAAAGATTGAAAGTTGCAAAATCAATATACATGGACGGCAGATTACCTTTAGATAGTATATTCTGGAATTCTGCTGTATCATATCACATTAATGATGTAAAATCAAAGACTGGTTGTCAGAGTTATTTGGAATTTCATTAATGAAATGAATAAAAGTGAATTCAAGAATAAAAGTATTCATTCATGAATAAAAGTGAATTTAATTCCATGTGAGTACTCAGTGAACTGAGAAATTGGTCTGGAGTCCAGATCCTCAGAGTCTATTGCTGGCTCTTTCAAGGATGGGTGTTGTTGATTTTGAACCAAAAAACTTGAATTATCTATAGCATAGGTTCTTTATTTATCAATGGTGTTAAAAATATAGATATTTTGACCATATTCAAAAAGCTTTTACTTCACCGTGTATGGGATTGTGGCTCAAAATCCCTCTACTCATCAGCGAGATATGGAAGTCCTTATATTAGAGTCATCACTGCTGACACAGGTAGAGAGGAAGCCATTAAGGTTATCAAATAAACCCAGACTGTTGCCTTTTCTACTCTGAGTGGGCATAAATTTTCAGTTCAACAACAGGCAAGGAAGTATATAGAAAAGATTTCTGTAGTTTCTCTTTTTTCCAAAATTTTCTCTAACACCTAGTATGTATGTTAGTTTAGAGGAGAATGTGGGAGCAAGAGGTTGAGAGTACAATAATAGAGGAGATGGGAAATGACACTGTCGGACAGAAGTGAGAACTAATTTTTCTCCCAAGGTGGAGAAGGGCTGACTTCAAATAGTAATCATTCATCTACTAAACATACTTTTTTCTTTTCAATCTGCTTCTTCTATCCCACTCAAAAAATAATTCACTATGAAAAATATGGTGGTACTTTGCAAATACTGTGGTACAGCTGAAATAATTTGAATTTTTTTCATTAAGCAACAGAATTGATTTCCCCACTCTTGAATCTGGGTTGGCTTTACGAATTGTCTTATCCAACGGAATGCAGCAGGAGAAAGTTGTGCGATTTTGAGCCTATACCACGAGAGGCTTTGCGTGCTTCTCCCTGTCCTTTTGGAACTCTACTATTATCTTGACCATTGTGTGCCAACCTAATGGAAAGTAAAAGACACTGTGGACTAGGTTTAAAAAGGTCTACTCCAACCAGTCCCTTGTCATCTCAACAGTCACAAGGTCTATGTACCTGATAATAGTCCATCTTTCAATTCATGTAATAGTCAACTAAAAATAGTTAACTAAATAAGTGCTGTTAAAGAAGTTACTAAATTTTGAGATTGTGTTGTAGTGAATGCTAACTGATATAAACATTAATTTTTAACATACACAAATGTTCCTCCAATAAATGTGAAGATTTAGAATGCGTTTTTATACAGATAAAGTGAAAATATTTTATATTACAATAAATTCTCAACATATCATTTTCTTTTAGTTGACCTTTAGCAATCCATATATGCTTAGGTATAAAAGATTAATGCAGATTCTCCACAGAATAAATCACCTGGCCCTTGTTTCCTCCAAGTCACATAGATAGCTATATCTATAGATTCAGTAATCAGTGAAAACTGTTGCATATCCATTAATTTATTCATCCCCAAAGCACATATTTATACTTACACTGGAATAGTCAGTGTGCTGGAAATGTATATAAACTAATGAACAAAATAGACATATTAGGTCATACAATCTATTGCAAGTGCAGCTTACCTAATTGGATATAAAGGTCAAATTTACTAATTAATGAATCATTTACAAATTTATCACCCTACCAATCAATGCATTTTTATGACCTCTAGACATTGTGATAGATGCTGGGAATACTATAGAAAATATAACATTTATAGTCTTTGTTTAAGTGGAGTTTACACTTTGTAGAGAATAACAACACTGTCCTCTCCAATACAGATATGAACCACGATTAAACTTAGAGGTTGCATTTGACAGCCAGAAGTTGGAGTTTGGGGGCTCCTCTCCAGAGATAACTGATGATGTTTAGACCATTTTGGCCACCTGAGCCAAAAATAAATCAGGAAACCCAAAATTATACTACCAGGGTGATATTAGGGTTAGCATTGAATACAAAGAAGCCAGGCGAGGAAATCCAAATCAGATTTTGAGAGCTAATGATTTAAACCAGCAAGACCCATAACCAGGTGAAAACTGGAGGAGGGAGTAGGTAGTGGAAGTGATTTCCACGTCTGAACAATGATTTACAAATCTACTTCCCAAAAGTCGAGTAAAGGAATTTAGGAGGTTAGGAAAATCCTGATCTGGTAGAGCTGATGGCTCTACATGCTCACTTTGGCCTCACTGCAAAGACTTCCACTGCCAACTAACATCCTTTTTTGTGTTTTGCAGTTTTGGCTGGGGCTGGGTTTGAACCCACCACCCCCAGTATATGGGGCTGGTGCCCTACTCCTTTGAGCCACAGGCGCTGGCCTGCCAAGTAACATCTTAGAAGACAGTGCCCTCGAGGGTCAGTGGGCTAACAAAGGTAGCAACATAAAGCTCTCATACATGCACACACAACTTCATGATATGATCCACAAGTAGAATTCTTTAGAGGATAAAAATATATTGAAATATTTATTCCTCAAATAGCATCAGCCATTTGAAAACTCTAAACTTAATATATAATGAAGGTAAAATGTGGGTTTTGTCATTAACAACATTTTAGACTAAATAATACATATTTAAGAGAATAAATGGGAGAGTGAAGCCTTCTTTGCCTGCTGTTGTGATCTTTGCATAGTCATGGAGTCCACTCATGTCATTCAATAATTTCTCTGTTCAAATGATGCTGAAATTAACAAAAAAAGAAAAGGCCTAAATATTATGGATTTCTTTTAAACATCAGTTTTGATAGTCTTAGATGTATGAGGTCACCATATTTTTCAAGGTCAATCATTAAAGCAGAGCTTCTATGAGTTATAAGGTAAGTGATTATAAGAATTACGTCTTATTAAATTGTGGGAAGAATTGCAAAAGGGAAGGTACAGGAGGGAAAAAAGAAAAAAAGAAAACACATCATTGCTAAAAGTGCTAATGATCATTTGGGACTTCAGCCAGTAGTAATATTTTCACTGGTGAAAAGCTTTGCTGCACTGTTGATAGCTGATTGACTGAATAAGATGATAGCTACTAAAGATTGGGTGGATTCAGCAACTTTTAAAACTAAGACAATGATGAATTTTGCCAGATCAATTGAATCTTCTTTTCACAAATGAGTTCTTTGTAAGAGCTGTTGCTATTTGATAGGATTTTACCCACACTAGAATTTCTTTCAAAATTGGAGTCAATCTTCTCTAAACAAAACATATCATTAATTTATCAATTATGTTTACTTAGTATTATAAATCATTTGCTGTTATTTCATCAGTGTCCATAGAATTAGAATTAGATTTTACCAGAATTAGATTCTTTGTCAACAAAACACTTGCTTTGCTCATCTATGAGAAGCAAATATTTATTTGTTCAAGTTATAGCATAAGATTGTAGCAACTCAGTCACATCGTCAGGCTCCAATTCTAATTCTAGTTCTCTTTCTATTTTTACCACATCTGCAATTACTTCCTTGCCTGAAGTCTTGACCCCTTAAAGTCATACATGGAGGTTGGAGTCAACTTCTTATTAATGTTGCTATTTTGATCTTCTACGAATGTTTTTAATGGCATTAAGGATGGTAAATCCTTTCAAGAATGTTTTTGATTTACTTTGCCCAGCTCCATCAGGGGAATGACTATATATGGCAGCTATAGCTTATTATAAAATATAAATACATTAAATTATGAGACTTAAAGTAAAAGTTATTCCTTGATTCATGGACCACAGAATGGATGTGTTAGCAGGCATGAAAACCACGTGAGTCTCCATGAACATCTCATGAGAGCTCTTAGGTGATGAGGTGCATTATCAATGAGCAATAATGTTTTTAAAGGAAATTTAGTTTTTCTGAGCAATAGGTTTCACCAGTGGGCTTAAAGTACTCAGTAAACCATGCCATGAAAAGGTATACCATCATCAAGGCTTTAGTGTTTCACTCGTAGAGCAAAAGCAGAGTAGTTTTAGCTTAATCTTAAAAGCCATAGATTTTTTTTTTTTTTATTGTTGGGGATTCATTGAGGGTACAAAGAACCAGGTGACATTGATTGCATTTGATAGGTAAAGTCCCTCTTATAATTATGTCCCATCCCCAAAAGAGATATCACACAATATGACTCCCCATTCCCTCCCTCCTTCCCCCTTTATGTACCCCTTCCTCACCCCCCTTACCCTGTATTAGGTCACCAGTTGTCCTTATATCAGAACTGAGTGCATAGGATTCATGCTTCTCCATTCTTGTGATGCTTTACTAAGAATAATGTGGTCCACTTCCATACACGTTAATACACAAGATATAAAGTCTCCATATTTTTAAATGGCTGAATAGTATTACCTTGTAATACTATTTCAGCTTGTGAAACCAAAGTCTCCATATTTTTAAATGGCTGAATAGTATTACCTTGTATACTATTTCAGCTTGTGAAACCATTCCTGGGTTGGTGGACATTTAGGTTATTTCCATACTTTGGCAATTGTAAATTGAGCTTTGATAAACAGTCTAGTGTAAATGTCCTTATAATAAAATGATTTTTCCCCCTTTGGGTAGATGGTTAGTATGGGATTGCAGGATCAAATGGGAGGTCTAGTTTGAGTTCTTTGAGGGTTCTTCATATTTTCTGCCAAAAAGGATGCATTAGTTTGCAGTGCCACCAGCAATATAAAAGTGTTCCCTTCTCTCCACATCCATGCCAGCATCTGTAGTTTTGAAATTTTGTGATGTGGGACATTCTCACCTGGATTAGTTGATATCTTAGGATATTTTCAGATTATGATTCAAAGAAATGCTTGATAAATAGGATCTACAGAGAACTCAAATTAATCAACATAAAAAGAGCCAATAATCCCTTATATCACTGGGCAAGGCCATATAATTTTCTTCAACTTAGAGTTCCAAGCTGCATATAATTTTCTGCAACTTAGAGTTCCAAGCTGTACCAAGAGAGTAAGCTTGTCTCTTTGAAGCTTCGAGTCAGAAATTAACTTATCCTCTCTAGCTATGAGAGTTTTAGGTGACATCTTCTTCCAGGATAAGGCTGTTTCATCTATAATGAATGCCTTGTTCAGTGTAGCTGCCTTCTTCAATCCTCTCAGCTAGATCTTCTGAATAATTTGCTGTGGTTTCATCATCGCACTTACTGCTTCCCTTTGCACTTTTCACTTTCATGTGATGGAGATGGCTTCTTTCCTTAAACCTCATGGACTATGTCTCTAACTTTTCTTCTGCAGCTTCCTCACTTCTCTCAGCTTCCCCACAATTGAAGAGCATTAAGGCCTTGTGTTGGATTATACCTTGTCTTGAAGAGACAGTGTGGCTGGTTTTATTTTCTTCCAGGCCACTTTAACTTTCTTCATATTAGCAATAAATGTTATCATTTATGTGTTCACTAGAATAGCATTTTTAATTTGCTTCAAGAACTTTTCCTTTGCACTCACAACTTTGCTGTTTAGTGCAAGAGGCTAAGCTCTTGGCCTGTCTCAGCTTTCAATATACCTTCCTCACTGAGCTTAATAATTTCTAACTTTTGATTGAAAGTGAGAGATATGTGATCTTCATTTCACTTGAACACTTGCAGACTGGAGGGGGCTTCTTATTGGCTTTGTTGTCATATCTCAGGGAATAAGGAGACCCACTGAGAGGGAGAAAGATGGGGAAATGGCTGGTCAGTGGAGCATTCAGAATACAAATAACATTTATCAATTAAGTTTGCCATCTTTTTTGATTCATGGTATTCAATTAGCAATAGTAGCATCAAAGATCACCAATCACAGATCACTACATCAGATATAATAATAATTAAAAAGTTTAAAATATTATAGGAATTACCAAAATGTGACATAGAGACATGGAGTCAGCACATGCTGTTAGAAAATTTGTGGTGATAGATTTACTTTATACAAGGAAGCCACAAACCTTTAGTTTGTAAAATAATGCTGTATCTGGAAAGCACAATAGAGAAAAATACATTGAAATTGTGATATAACGGTATTTCTATAGGTGTGCCCCCAAGCACATGGATATGGGCCTGAGGATAATGTTGATCAACAAAGTCAATAGTGAAGAAAAAGTGATAGATGTGAGTAAAGAAAATAACAGCTAGAATCTATCACCATCTCTGCATCTCACCAAATTTAACCATTACATTTCAGAGCATAATGGCTAATGTTTCTCTTCCACCTCCCAACTTTAATGTAATCTCCCCTTTTGGGGCAACTCTGCTCTGGCACCATACAGGGACAGTGTTTCAATAGGTGTAATTCCAGACAAACCAAGTTGATGTGATACAAACTACCACAGTTGCTATACGTTGGGTTGAATAGAATGCCCAGTTAGTTAAAATCATGTTCTTAGATCCATTTATTGAAACTGCTATTTAGAAGAAAATTTTGTTAGTAAGTAATTGATGAAAGGAAACACAGACCTGAATTCTGTCACAGTATTGTATCTAACCCAAAAGAAACTGGATATTAAAGGCATTAACTCATTATGGTAAAAAGTAAACCATTATGTCTATAGTATCATAGAAGCTTAGAAGTGAATTATGCACTTGATTTTAGCCAAAAGGTCAAGAAGTGATAGGAAGGAATTATGTGAGATGAGTTTGCTTCAACATATATCAACTCTATTTTTCTACTCTGTTAGAACCCATATAGAACAATAAAAATATTTTCTGCAAATGTATGAAAATAGTGAGCTATCTAACATCACTTCCTGTGCATTCACTATTATTTACCTACATTGACCTTCCCCCTAAAGTAAAATAATTAAATACTTTTCATAATCACATTTATTGCATTGTGTCATATAAAGACCACCATAATCAGACAGAGAATTTTTCTGAAACTCCCTGAAAATTCCCTGGTGTCCCTTTGCATTCAGCCTCCTTCCCTCACTCAACGTCTGTTAACAGCTGACCAGTTCTCAGTACCTACAGTTTTAGTTTTGGTTAATTTCAAAATAATGGAAAAAGATGTTTTATCCTTTAAGTTTTGCTTCTTCATTTAGTATAAAGCTCCAGAGATTCAGCCATCTATTGATGGTTCATTCCTTTTAATTGCTAAGTAATATGCCATTTAATAAATATGCCACAATTCATTAATCCCTTCAACAAATGATCAGTGTTGAGTTGGTTCTAGTGTTTGCATTTTTGCTATTATTATAAAATTATTAGGACAACTTAGTATATGTTTTGTTGGAACATATATTTTTGATCTTCTTGGAAAATGCCTGAGAGTGGAATTGACAGATTATACAAAATATATATAATTTAATGAGAAATGGCTGAGTAGTTTTCTAAAATGACTTACAAATTCGTTTTCTCCCCCACTAGCATATTAAAATTCTAGGTTTTCCACATATTCACAAACATTTGATATTTTCTGTTTTTGTTTTCTTTTAATTGTCCATTCTGCTGCATTTAAATTGTATTTAATTGTGATTTTAATTTTTATGGCTAATGATGTGAAATTATTTCAACATGCATATATTTTGTTCATATAACTTCTTTGAAGAGGTGCTTATTCTATTGTTTTGCTAATGTAAAAATCAGATAATATTCTTATTATTAAATTGTAAAATAACACACATATTCTGAATAAAAGTCCTTAATTACCTATGTATTTTACAAATAACTTCTCTCAGGGATAGTTACATATATTTTTTCACTTAGTTTTATATAACTTGAAATGTTTTTGAATAAAAAAACTGTAAATTTGATAGTTTCCCATTTGTCTTATCTATGCCAATAATAAAGATGGTTCCAGTCCATGAACCCCTGTATCACTCCCCCTCCGGAGAAACCCTAACTGCCCCCTTCTATTATCGCCCGACCCAGCAGGAAGCAGTTAGATCGAGTCTTCGCCCCTTTTCCTTAACAGCAGTTGGGGTTTCTACTCGGAGAGGGAGAATTGATGCAGGACATCTGGCGCCCTAGCCAGCTCAGCGGAGCCGGTGGACCTGCCGCCTCCTCCGTGGTGGTGTTGGTGCTGCGGCAGCCAGCTGAAGAGCCAGTGGGCTGGATGACAGGCAAGGAGGGGGACCTACAACACCCACCAGAGGCTCCAATAGCCAAAAAGGCTGGACAACTGCTGAGGAGACAC
>CAUYRH010108294.1:0-31695 GCA_963574655.1 Perodicticus potto
CTCACTATTTCTCCATTTTTTTTTTTATTTTTAAATTTATCTGGTTGTTTTTGTTTGTTTTTTTTTTTTTTTTTTTTTTTTTTTTTTGGTTTGGTGGGTTGTATTTTTATTTTTTTCATTTTTACTTTCATCAGTAGCAAGGGTTCCTCCAATTTGTTATAGTTTTTTTAGTACCTTTATTCTCTCTCTTATATTTTTCTCCTTTTTTCTATCTTTTGGTAGAGATTCTTCTACTTTACTCACCTTTCCTACATATATTTCTCGTACAACAGCTAAGATGTCCCTTTTTTTATCTTATATAATTGTGTTTTTAATTTTCTTTATTTTTATTTTTTTTTTCTTTCTCTAAGTGCTGGGGAGTCATGGCATTGATCTAGCTGGAGGTTCGTGGCATAGGTCTGGCTCAATGAGATCAAGAACTCATGGTCTGAGGTATCCTTCTAAACTTGGCCTTTGGAAAGACAGTATTGGCTGGTACCCACTGCGATGCACACTGAATTTTTAATTTTTATTTATTTTATCTCTTTCTATATTTGGCAGAGGTGGAGGATTTCATTTTCCCAGGTGAGGAAGGAGCTTATGACTATAAAGGTCCTGCCCACCCAGATCCCCAAATCCTGGAGTTGCAGGTGTGGTCATAGCACCGTGCTGAACAATACCAATTCTCCCACAGCTCTCTTTCTTTTCTTTCACTCAGTTATTTTATTTATTTTTTATTTTTTGTTTTCTCCTCTTTCCATTCTCTCTCTTTACCATTCTCTTCCTTATACCAAAAGGCAACTGTATCAACTAAATTCTGAGACACAATAATTTAATATGAAGAATGTAGGGAGAAGGAAAAAGTAGGAGAAAGAAGCGAACAATAAGAAAATAAACATGAGGAGGATCCACAGAATAATTCTGGCACCATAAAATCCAAAACAGTGCAACCCACCCAATGAACAATGAGGTGGCTACCACAGAGGACTCCACCTATTAAGAACTAGTGGAACTGACAGAAAGGAAATTTAAAATGTGGATGACAAAGTCAATAGAGGGAATTAATGAGAAAGTAGAAAAACAGAACCAAAAATCAATGAAAGATGTGAAGAATATAGAAAGCATATGACAGAGCTTAAGACATTGAAGGACTCAATCAGGGAACATAAAGCTGCAGTAGAAAGTATTGATAACAGATTAGATCACGAAAAAAAAAAAAAGAAGAATCTCAGAGCTAGAGGATAAAGCTCTTGAGCTAACTCAGCCAGTTAAAGAGGCAGAAAAGAGGAAAGAGGACGCAAAAGATTCACTCAGAGAATTATGGGACTTCACAAGGCATTCAAGACATGAATTATAAGAATCCCTGAAGGGGAAAAAGAATATCCCAAAAGAATGAAATCCCTACTGGAGGATATCATAAACGAAAATTTCCAAAGTTTCACTAAAGATTCTGAAACATTCCTTTTAGAGGGATATTGAACCCTGGCTTCTCTCAACACAGAGAATTTCTATTGTAATTAACTCTCTAAAGTCAAGACAAAGAGAAAATTCTGCAAGCAGCCAGAAGTAAGCACCACCTGACCTACAAGGGCAGATCCATCAGAGTGACAGCTGACTTTTCAGGTGAAACATCCACACTAGAAGAGAATGGTCTTTACCTTTAACCTTAAATTAAATTAAACAAATTTTCAGCCCAGAATTCTGTATCCTGTTAACCTAAGCTTCAAAGTTGATAGAGAAATTAAATCTTTTACTGATATGAAAACACTGAGAAAATTCACAAGACCAAGTCTACAGGAAATAATTAAACCTATTCTGCACACTGATCATCACAATAGACCATCAGCAAAGTAAATAGCCAGAAACTAAAAGACAAAACCTAATTTACACAGTGACACAAGAAAAAAACTAAGCAACGAACCTTCACAAAATAAAATAAATAAAACTCCGCTACACTTATCAATTCTGACAATAAGTCTTAATGGTATGGATTCCCCACTGAAGACGCATAGGCTGGATGATTAGATTTAAAGATTAAAAAAGGCATAAGTCATCCATATGTTGTCTGCAGTAAACACACCTAACCTGGAAGGATAAATCTAGATTAAAAAGCGTCTCAGATTAAAGAGATGGAAAACAGTATTTCAGGGAAATGGAAATTAGAAGTAAGGAGGGGTTGTGATCCGATTTTCAGATACAAGTGAATTTAAAGCAATTAAAGTTAAGAAAATGAAATACGATCACTTCATACTGATCAAGGAAACCATATAAGAAGAGGGCATTTGAATTCTCTCTCTCTCTATCTCTCTCTCTCTCATATATGTGTGTGTGTGTGTGTGTATATATACACACACAACTTAAGTACTCCAGATTTATAAAACAGACTTTAATTGGTCTGAGAGATATGGTATCACATAACACCATAATACCTGGGGACTTTGGCAAAAATGGACAGATCCTCTAAACAAAGATAGAGAGATAATGTGACTCTAGAACAAATGGCCTTAATAGACATATACAAAACACACCATCTCAAAGCTAAGAAATATATGTTCTTCTTGTCAGCCCATGGAACATTCTCCAAAACAGATTACATCCTAGGACACAAACTAAACTTCAACAATATTGAAAGAACAAAAATTATATCTGTATCTTCTCAGACCACAAGGCAACAAAGGTGAAACTCAGTTCCAATAGAAATTTTCTTACCTATACAAAGACATGGGAATTAAATAGCCTTATGCTATATGACAGTTGAGTCAAGGAAGAGATAAAGGTGAAAATCCTTAAACTCTTCAAACATAAGAGCAATGAAAGTGCAAGCTGTCAAAACCTGTGAGATACTGCAAAAGCAGTCCTAAGAGGGAAATTTATTGCATTAGTTGCCTAAACCTGAAAAATAGAAAGAGAACATATCAACAACCTAATGAATTATCTTAAGTAAATGGAAAAAGAAGAATAATATAATCCCAAACCTAGCAGAAGAAAAGAAATGACCAAAGTTAAATCAGAAATGAATGATAGTGAAAAGAAAAGAATCATTCAGAAAATTAATAAAACAAAAAGTTGATTCTTCAAATAAATAAATAAAACTGATAAACTCTTGGCCAAATTAACTAGAAACAGAAAAGTAAAATCTCTAACAACCTTAAGCAGAAATTAAAAAGAGGAAATAATAATAGATATCACAAGTATACAAGAGATTATCTCCAGCTGTTACAAGAAACTTTATGCACCAGATATTTGACAATGTAGAGTAAATGGCACACAGACAGGGTCCCAAAAACTGTATACACATTTTAAGAAAATAAAAAACTGTGTTAAAATTATAATAATCAATATATGACAGTAAAAAAGATGAATACAGGTAATGCTTGAGCACCTTATGTAATGTATATGTCATACATGACTTGAGTATTACAATATTAATATAATATTATTTCCTTTCTTAAAATGTGTGTGTATATATATATATATGTATACATATTGCATCTTCTGTATATATGTACACCATGGAATACCACTGAGCTATATAAAATAATAAAACAATGTCTGCTGCAGAAACTTGGATAGAAGTGGAATACATTTTTCTAAGGGAAATATCTCAGGAATTTAAACACTTCATATATACTCATTTATAAGTGGGAGCTAAAAGATGGAAATACATTGTTGTACTCAGTGGTATAATGTGCTGGAGAAACTAGAAGGGAAAGGGCGGAAGGAAAGTGAGGAATCAAAACCACTTACTGGTGCTGGGCATAGAGGCTCATACCTATAATCCTAGCACTCTGGGAGGCCAAGGTGGATTGTTTGAGCTCAGGAGTTCAAGACCAGCCTAAGCAAGAGCAAGACCACATCTCTACTAAAAATATAAATACAGCCAAGTGTTGTGACAGGTACCTGTAGTCACCGCTACTTGGGAGGCTGAGGCAAGAGGATCGCTTGAGCCCAAGAGTTTGAGGTTACTGTGAGCTATGATGATGCCATAGCACTCTACTGAGGGTGACAGACTGAGACTCTGTCTCAAAAAAAAGGAAAGAAACAACAACAAACACTCAATGTGTACAATATAGGCCATTGAGCTGTCCAGTACACAAAAAACTCTGGCTTCACCAATATTTAATTCATTTATGTGACAAAAAAACACTGTACACCATATCTACTAAAATTAAAAAGAAAAAAACTATAATAAAATTCCAAATAGAAAATCCATGATGTGGGATGAGAAAAAAGAATATTAGAAAAGAATAAGATGGGTGCAGTGGCTCACACCTCTAGTCTCAGCACATTGGGAGGCCGAGGCAGGAGAACTGCTTCAGCACAAGAGTTCAAGGTTACAACAAGCTATGATCACATTACTGTATTCAATCTTGACTACAAGCAAGATCCAATATTAAAGAAAAGAAAAACAAAAGAGAAAAAAAAATAGGAAGAGAAAAGCAGAACCCATTCTATCAAAAAAAGATTTGGAAGAAGAGTGGTCAATAACAGATTGCAAAAGGAAAATGAAACACGGTGGATATTGAACGACCTGTTTTTGAAGGATTTATACTTCACAAATAAAGTTTATAAAGATGATCTTGTTATGGGATTAGGTGTTCCTTTCTGTTTGGTCTACTGTGGCAGTCGCTGCTAATGACAGGCAGGTATGAGGTTGGCATTGTGTGGCAAACACACCATGTTGAATTTAGAAATAAGTAAATAGGAGCAGTGGTATCTGAAATACACCAATGAGTGGCACAGTAAGGAGAACTTTCTTGAGAGGGGTATATGGAACTATATAGCTTAGCCTGATTATTTAACAAGGGAGTGAACTGGGTTTTGAGCAAGATTCAACACAAATACTCTGTATCAAAGCCTCTCATTTCTAATCTGCATATTCGATTCTAATTCAGTGATCAGCAGTAGGGACTTTTAACACTGTAATTCTTACATGTTCCTGGGGATATCAATGTTTCTGCTTCCTGGTCTCCACTTAGACTAACAAAATCTTGTATAACTCCAGAAGTACAGGTGATTTTTGAAAAGGAGCAGTCAGAGATACCAAAAATTTGAGAACACTTTAATTAATGTTGGAGGTCATTCTATCATATTACCACTGTGTAAAAGTAGAAAAGGAAGAAAGTAAGGCCATTATGCAAAGTCAGAAGAATAACACTGCTGGACTCACCATAGAAACACAAGAGCATCTATGAACGATTGAGGGGATGTGGGTGGGTGGAGATAAAATGGGGTTGGCTAAGATAGAAGAGGTAATTTAAATGGAGCTGTGAATTTTGCATCACAGGTGGGCTGAGAATTTTCAGAGAGTTGTCTCTGTGTTAACATTGTGGATAGATGGATATAGAAACATGGGCAATAACACTAAATACTTCATTTTTTCTGATCTTTATTGAATAAGTTTGCAACATAACTTATAAATATTGCATAAGTAGTTTCCTTCATTCTTTCTTGCTTCTCTAAAGTTATTCTTTTCATTTCCTCCTATTAATCTTGGCTTGCTATGGTAATTCGAAGTGCTTATTTTATACCCTCTAACATTTTTTTCTTCTTAAAAATCTAGATTTTAATTCAAACATCTCTAGTTTTACATCTTTCTAATATATTTTTGTGATTTCTTGAGCTTTATGCATAATTTGAATTCTCCTTAGTTGTTTTTCTGAAAATGGTTATATTTGGTATTTAATGTGCTTTATATTTCTATCAAAATCATTTGTACATTTTTCTATATAGAGTAGGATTTCTCATCTCTGACTGAACATAGAAATTACCTGAGGAGATATTGAATACACAACTCAATTAATTAAATGAAAATAAATATATAAATAAACAAAGACTGCTGCCCTGCCTTTAACCCAGATATCTGATTTAATTGATAAGCTCAGTGCTGGCAGGTGTTAAAATCTACATCAATAATTTTAACATGAAGACAGTGATAAGAACCATGCAAATGAAATATCTTTCTAAAGGCTTACTGCCTCCCATTCCTCTATACATTTCACACAATCTACAGATTCATCTCCGGGCTTTGATTAGTAATCCTATTGCAATGTTTCAGAAAAGAAATGGCTGCTAGTAACACAGCATTCAATTGTGCTTCTAATGAATGTGACAGTCTGTACAAAAGTGAATCAGCAACAACATTTAGAGTTTGGGGTTGTTGACAACATTCATAAAATCTTTTTAAAGAAGTATATAGTAGTTTAATCAGTTGGTCCAAATATCTGAAATGCTAAATCACAGACAGCTGTATCTGTATCATTCCCATTGTGTTTTTGTGGAAAAGATACATAGCAATAAACTACTATAAATAAAATTAATCACATATGCTTCTGTGCATAATAGGAGCTTGCTAAAAGTTGGACTGTTTTGGAATCTATGGATCTGTTGCTATGGTCCTTCTGTGTAAATATTCACAGATGGGCACACGTTCTTTATTAAAAACACCTGCAAAATGTTGCTGGCACGATCTCAGAAAAATCTTGAATCATTTTAAAAATTATTTCATACCACCTGGTGATTGATGATTCTCTGGAGTTTTTCCTTAGGAAACCGTGCATTAGAATATTAAGATTTGTTCCCTGGTGCTAACGGTGAACTGGGTAAAATGAACGCTATTGTTTTTGTTTTTCTTTCACTCCTTCATATGTTAATTTATTCCTTTACTCAGTCATTTATTACAGGAAAAACTCTGTATGGAAAGCAAACAAAATACAAATGATTCTGCCCAGAATATGCTTCATAGTTACCTTTCTGATTAATGGAATTAGATTGTGTAGAAAATTGAACAATTCCCTTTACCTTCTTCCTTTACTGATCAAATTCAGGCTTTCCCTAGGCTCATATTGTCCCAGTTCGATTTTTAGATATTTATATTCTTGAATTAATTTTAAAAAAGAAAAGGAGTTGCGTCACATTTATTTCTACTTAATATTTCTTCCTCTTACCTATAATTAGTCCCACTATACATGCCATTCTCTTCTGGCCCTATCCTTACATTGCTCTTGATTTATGTAAAAATTTTGAAGACACTTGTACGGGTAAGAAGTATCAGAAGTTCCGAGCTCCCAAAATTGTTATGACTATTGTTGAGATTTACTTCCATATGGGTGCTAAAGTTTTTTTTTGTTTGTTTTTGTTTTTTTATTGTTGGGGATTCATTGGAGGGGAAAGGAAGAGCAGAGAGAGGGAAGGAGTGAGTGGGGTGGGGTATTGGTGTGTGCCACACCTTTTGTGGGCAAAACACGATTGTAAGAGGGACTTTACCTAACAAATGCAATCAGTGTAACCGGGTTTCTTGTGCTAAAGTTTTGATTGGTCATATCCAACTTGGTATCGAGTACGTGTTTGTTTCTCCATTCATGTGATGTTTCATGTTACAGCCTATGTAGCCTATGGCTAGGAGTGAGAGTTATAAGAAATACCCGTATAGCTCAATAATGGAACACCTGGGTGGAAAGGGTGTGGAGAGGGATTTAGCTCTTCTAAGAAGCATGAGAGCTCGCAAGATGAGAGCAGTGGTGAATTGGCAGTCTCTACACCTGTGGTGTGGAGAGGCACGCGATCAGCCTTACATTAGCTGGAGGAGAAGGCAGTCAAGGAGCATGAGCATTCTATCACAGACCCCGCTTACTCTGACTCTGTCTCCTCTCCCGCCTGCAGAACACCAGCACGGCATCTCTCTGCTGAAGATCACCAAGCTCTGCCAAAGACTACGATCTATCTTGCTAAGACTACTTTACTCTCTCTAAGACTTACTCTCATTCTCTCTCTCTTCTGCTGAAGTAGATAGCCCTCAGGCACCTAAGAGAAATTGTACCAGAGCAAGGTAACTTAGCAGTCTGCGTCTGGAACCTAGTTAAGCTGGGCCCGAGACCTGGCCCGTCCCAGGTCCTGACAAGTAGTGTCAGAAGTGACATGTGACAGTTTCACTTAGAGAATGGTCTCCAACTCTATCTATTTTATAACAAAAGATACTAGATTGCCATTTTTCTTTATGGCTGAGTTGTGCCCCATAGTATGCATATATACCACATTTTATTAATCTATTTATGTATTGGTGGGCACTTTGGTAGCTTTCACATCATTACAATTGTGAATTTAACATTTAAGTTAAGGAAGGGCTTCTGCCATTTTTTTCTATTTGCATTATAGTGTTTTCTGCCTCCTTTCTTGAATTACTGTTGTCTTTTGTGTTTAGTTGATTTTTCTGTAGAGAAATGTTTAAATTTCATTTTTATTCCCATTTGTATATATTCTAATGCTACTTTCTTTGAGGTAATTAACAAGATTACCTTTACTATTTCAAAGTTACAGCATTCTAAATTGAATTTATTCTAGCTCAGCTTCAATAGCAAACAGAGTCTGCTCCTGTAACAATTTAATCTCTACCCAATTCATTTGTTGAATGTCTCATCTACATATTTGATAATTCTTTAGATCAAATATGAATTTATTTCTATTTTAGTGTAATATTCAGCTCCAGAATTACTTTTTTGTTTCTTTTTTCAATTATAATCTCTCTATTAATATAAATTTTGTTCATATATTGTTTTCTTAACTCTAACTATATTATTCTTAAGTTCTTTAAGCATTTTTGAAAGTGTTTTAATGTCTTTGTCTAGTAGATCTGTCATTAGTTCTTTTTCAAAGGAAGTTTCTGCTGTTTTTTTTTTTTCTTATTGAATACCCCTTTCCTATTTTCTTTGTATATAATGTTATTTTTGGGAAAACCTAGACAACTGAATCTCACAATGTGATGGTAACCCTGGATATCAGCTTTTCACCTTTTTTAAGGGTTTCCTGTTTTTGCCATTATTTTCATCTTTTTGATTATTGAAGGCTATCTCTCTGTGCTAAACATCAGCCTGAGGTATAATCTCAGATATTTTTGGAGGCTATCAAATTCCCTCAGAATGGGAAGTTTTTATTATTTTCCCCATTTATATAATTCCTTCTATATGTTGAGGACTTTAATGTCTGGATTTCAACAGTAAAAAAAATACAAACTAAGGAGGAGAGGGAAGACACTAGTTCTTTAAATCCTCTGGAAGTGACTACAGGGAGATGAAGAAGAACTTGCAATAATTGAATAAAGTACGACAAAAAGGGTCACTATTGTTTTGTATACACTTCTGAGAACAGAAGCAGTAATTTGGGATCTGAACACATGTTCCTAATAGTTGGAGAATAGGGTACTTTTATGCAAGCTGGTTACTATAAGCTTTGTGAACTGCTCCTGGAAAGTAAACATGGCTGCCTGTAGTGGTGCTGAGTGTGGGGAATGCATAGCTGCTATTGTATTAAAAACTGAAATCGACCAAAATTGATTATAATTTACTAATTAAGGTTTTCCCTAGAAGCGCCAAGACTTTAACAGACCCTGGAGCTCCAAAGTCGTTATTATCAGTCAGATTATACCACTCCAGTTGTTCTACAGATAGGAAGAGAGATTATTGTATTCTTACTCTCGCCTCTCCATAAATCAGGAATTATGCATTTCTTCCGTTCTTGAACTGAATGAAGTTATAACTAAATTTGCCCAAATAATGAAAATTTTTGATATTAAATTATGCAATTCATTGGTTTGATGTTATGTCATTAGTATCTTTTATACTAAACCCTTAGATTTTTTATATTTGTTACTCCAACAACTTAAACATTAAGTAACATATACAGTATGAAGGCAGCTGTGAAACCAAGAATAATTGCACCTGAAATCCCATTATTTATTGATGTTAAAATAAAGGAAAATAATTTGTTCACTTATTTTAGTTGCATGAGTGATTCCCAATTGCAATATACTGAGCTATTTTCCTTTCACTATTGAATTAACAATCGACAAATAATCTGATTCTTTATAGAAGCATCTTAAATTAGGTTAAGGTCTATGTATCATAGGAATTAGTCAGAACAAAACTCATATGGAAGGACACAAAATAAGCAACCATTGGATTTATTTTAGTGGAAAATTATCAATTTAGCTCTTACTAAAATTACCTTTCTCACAATTATGTGAATGTGTGACCATTCTTCTCTATCTGTTCCTGCAATGAATCTATTAGGGTCATCATGCTGGATCATCAAAATAGGATAAGAAAATAATCTTGAAATTACCTGTGTTAAATACTAACATAATAAAAAGATAAAGATTTAGTGTGCTTTTACTTTATCACACATTTGAATTCTCTTCTTTGATTTCAGAATCCAAGAAATTATGCAAAAAAGCTTCCTTGAGAAAGGCAAAAGTCTCAAATGCCATGTTCAGGACAGGTACAGTGGCTCATGCCTATAATCTCAGGAAATCTGGAGGCCTAGGTGAGATGACTATTCAACACCAGGAGTTAAAGTCCAGCCTGACAACATAGCAAGACTCAGATTATAAATATATATATATATGTAAAATATATATATATGTATATATATATATGTATATACACACATGCACACACATTTTCTTTTTTAGAGAGAGAAAGAATCTCACTATATCTCATGGATAAAGTGCAGTAGTGTCATCAGAGCTTTCTGTGACCTTCAGCTTCTGGGCCCAATTGATCCGCCTGCCTCAGCCTCCCAAGTAGCTGGGACTACAGGGATGCATTAGGAGACCTGGCTAATTTTTCCATTTTTGATAGAGATGGGTTTTGCTCTTGCTCAGGCTGATCTCAAACCTCCTTTTCTCAAGCAATCCTCCCACCTTGTCCTCCCAGAGTCCTAGGATTACAGGCGTGAACCACCATACGCAGCCTATACCTAAATATTTTAGAGCAATAACTAGACTAGCATGGGTGCATGTGTCTATAATCCTACTAAATGGAAGGCTGAAGTGTGAGGATCACTTGAGCCCAGGATTATGAAGCTGGAATGAGCTATATCATCCTACTGCACGCCAGCCTAAGTGACAGAACAAGAGTGACAAAAGAAGCCTACATCTCAAAAAAATAAAAAAAACCCTATGTATGTGTGTGTGTGTGTGTAAATATATAAATATATAGTCATAACTGTGAAAACTAAATATTATTTGAATGAAGAGTATAAGAGGTTCATACTGAAGATAGATTCACTAAGACCATGGAGTATATATGGAAAGGGAAAAGAGATACAGAAGATTATTTTTGCTTGAATCAGTGTATAAAAAGTTAATTGTTTTTCAAAAAAAATACTGTTCATTTCAAGAAAAATTGCCCTATGAGTTTCAGAGTAATATTTGTCACTAGACTTAAGACTTGTAAAACATTGAATTCTTCTTTGTTATATTTTTATTTGATAAAAAATTCAGCTTACAATGTTTTTTAAATAATATTAAAAACAATTTGAACACAAAGAACATTACAAGCACAGTGCTCATGTAGCATGCCATGCACAGTATCTCCATTTGGAGTTTGAAAGTTAGTTGCCATTGAAAATACTTGGTAATTATAAATATAGAATCAAAAAACATGCATCGTATTTGTAAACTGTTCATCTTCCAGTACTAAAAATATGTATCCAAAGAAATGAAATACAATAAGTAAAATATCAAAATTAACATTTTCATAGTGACATTTAAAATACTAAAATATGTGAATGTAAAATTGGGTAAATTATTTTAAATATCAAGGAAAATGTGAGGGAACTTTTTACTTTTGGAAAGATAGATTCATATTTAAAATTATAACATTTTCTGCTATATATGCATACATATTTTTTTTAATTAAACTAACCAAGTAAAACTTCTTCTTTTTTATTTTTTAGAGGCACTGTACATATTTATGCATATAAATATATATGGAGAGAGAGAGAGAGCATGTGCAATATTTGATCTTCCAAAAATAAAGTTTACCTTATTGAAAAAGGCTGCTAGTTTAGTTTAGATATTATTTTAATGAAAAATATATCTTTAGTAGAAACTCAGCTGTATTTTCCCAACACTTAAAATGTTTTTCACAGTACATTCTTTTTATTGTCTTTCTACTAATTGAGTACTATCAATAAGGAGTTGGTGTATGTGTCTATCTTAAGCAATTCATAACACAATTTTTCCAAATGAAATAACACCAGAGTAGTTTTTTTCAAAAAAGTACCTTTGTGTCTTATTTTTTCAAGAAAAGTAGTTCAGCAATAATAAGAATGTTATTTATTTTATTCAGATTGCTATGAGGAGGCCTACAGTATGAACAGGTGAGAATCCACGGAGCTTGCATTAACATGCTTATGTTTATTTCAGTGCCAGATTTATAACACATGTTATGTTTACACAAGAATTAGATTTGAAAACCATTTCCCTTATAAAATACCATCCGATAGCAAGGTTGTGTTAATAGTGTTTTGCACCCTCTTTATTTTTCTAATTATCTATTTGGACTCTGCTGCTCAAAGTCTTTACATATTTTTATTAAGTTTATTATTTCATCTTCAGGTTTTTCCACTGTACATCTGAAAGGGTTTTTGTAATTTAGTACACTGAATTATATTTTATATTTCTAGAATTAAATTTATTTTCTAAATGTTCCTGGAGCTTTTATGCAATCCTGCTTTTCTTTAAGTTTGTCTCTACTCTTTGCATTTTAGTGTGAGTTATATGAATTGTTCCCCTATTGTATTCTCTGCAAAACTTCCAAAAACAAAGAATTTATAGATAATTCTTTTTTTGGTTGTTGGCTTATGTGTTTATTTATCCTATTGTTTTTCGCTGATGGTGTTGTTGGGATAGTATAAGTTGAGTTTTTGACATGACTTCAAAATCTAGGAGAATTAATCTATTATGCTTCTTTTAGGTCTGGTTTGAAAGTGTGTTTTTCTAGAAAGAATTTACAAATCCATTCTCCATTTGGCTAAGTGTATAAGCAAGACACTTAAATTAAACTTCCCTTATAAATTATATTTTTAGATAGTTCACCATAGAAATTTGAGTTTAGATCATGGTATTTTATGAGTTGTTTGTCCAAAATTTATATACAGACTTTTTCTCCTTGTACTTGATACATGTACAAGGGTACCAGTTTTACTGGTGATAAGTTTGTTGTTAATGTTGGTCCCAGAGAAAAGATGTTGCAAAGCACAATTCAAATCTGTATTACACTGAAAGGTAACATGATTTTGTTTTATTCCATTTTGGTTTGAGACAGCTTCTGCAAAATAACCTAGCGTATACTCATGCTTAAGAATAGCAAAACACTGGAAAAAGGTATCTGTGTAAACTTAAGACTTGAAACGTAGACTATTTTAGACTACTGAGCTAAAATTCTAGTATGTCAGAAGTATATTTTTTGAAAATTACTGCATTTAGCAATGTATTAGGTAAGAAAAACAATTGAGGTCCAGAGTATATGGTCATTTTATAAGCATGACTGAAATGGAATCATGTGAAGAAATGTTGTACCATTAGAGCTGCAAAAGGTAACTGATTAGAATCCCAAAATGTAAGTTCTAAGACTGAGCAAGCTTTGGAATAACACAGCCTCCTCAAAGTTCAGTCATTTATCAAAGATAAAATGACAGAAGAGCCTTTTTGTCACAGGTCTAATGCCCTTAAGACCTCAGTCACAGGCTAGAAAGGGAGAGAAATGAGGATGAGTAGGCACAGAAATGCACAATGAATGGGGAAAAAATTTAGTCTAAGAAAGACCTTTGGAGGTTGAGTCATGAGAATTGCTTAAGGCCAAGAATTCAAGACCAGCCTAGGCAACACAGTGAAAGCCTCAAAAAATTAAGTAGAAAAAATAGCCGGGCATTGTGGCAGACAGTTGAGGTGGGAAGATGACTTGAGTCCAGGTGTTTGAGGCCCCCATGAGCTAAGTTCATCCCACTGCACTTCAGCCTTGGGGACAGTGAGAAGAAAAAGAGAAAGAAAGAAATCTATCCAGATCAAGTAGAATGATATTGAAATATTTCTTTTTTGTTTATAAGATTTCTGGAATTGTTTGTTTTGTAAAATCATTGTGGTCTATGAGTTTATGACAGTTTGAACTTTGTTATTTAATTCAATTCATTGCTTAATTACTGTTTTCCTTTGAATGATTATACTGTGGTTAATATGTTAGCATAGCGTATTCCCAGATAGTTTTTTGTTTGTTGGAAGGTTGGGCTTTGGTGGGGGCAGAGTTAATACTTTGCATGAAATATCTTATCTTACAATAGTGAAATTGCTTTCTCTTTTGTCTTGTGATTTTTTTTTTGAGGTGAAATTTAAGTTTTTGTGTGAGTAGTACTATTATACCTATCTTGAGAGTCTTACTTGCAGTGTATCACATCATACCTTTGTTTAATTCTTAATAAACTGTTCACCTGTTAAAAAAAATAATAAAAATCCCCCTATTTAAATAAAAAAAGAGAAAGAAAGAAAAAAGAGAGAGAATGAAAGAAAGAGAGAGAGAAAGAAGGAGGGAGGGAGAGAAAGGAGGCAGGGAGGGTGGGAGAAAAGGGAGGGAGGAAGGGAGGTAAGTAGGTGCAGGTTAAACATGCACACGCAAAAACCTAATAATAAATAAAAAATATTCACAGTCCTCTCTCACATTGCAGAGTTGCTGCTTATAAACTAGATTTCACAGACTCTTCTCCATCTATTGTGAATAATACCTTACTATTAGGGTGTAGTTGGAAGTGATGGAATATAGGCCTGGACCTTAAATCTTAAAAATCTCCAATGTGATCTTCCTAACCAGGTAGAGAGATTCCTGCAGTGGATTCCCAAGGCCCTTATGAGTGTCCATGAGATCTAAGAAGCTACGTTTTTAAAATCATCTTACCGAGTTCATTAACAAATTCTTTCATTGAACCATGTTGCCAATGAAAAATAACTTGTAATGACTTAAGTCTTCCAGATTTGGAATTTTCTAAAGCAGTTAGCTGATTCTAGTACCCTAAACTTGTTAATTCATGTCTTCTTTTTTAGCTTCTGATTATTCTTTATTAATTTGGTAAGAAGCAATGCATTTGAAAATATACATTTATGCTTATATATTTTTTCAATAGGTAACATATCTTTATTTTTTTATTTTTGTATTAAATCATTTGTACACAGATCATACATATATTTATGCCATTATGGAATTCATTGTATTGATTATTTGTGCAATTTGGAGTGCTTACATGCTACTAATCAACATAGCTTTCATCTCTTTTACCCAATTACAGTGTTAAGACATTTGTGTTCTACACCTGATAGATCCAACTTGTACTTGCAATATGCTCCATAGGTGTGGTCCCCCTACTAACCCTCCATCAAGCCACCCCCTTTCCTTCCCCTCCCCATCCCCTTCGCTCCATCATCCTAGGCTATAGTTGTGTTTCATTTTTCATATGCAAGTGTGAGTGATTATAAATTGGTTTCACAGTATTACTGAGTACACTGGATACTTTTTTTCCATTCCTGAGATACTTTATTAAGAAGAATATTTTTCAGCTCCATCCATGTAAACACAAATGAGGTAAAGTCTCCATCTTTTTTTAATGCTGCAGAGTATTCCATGGTATACATATACCACAATTTATTAATCCATTCGTGGGTCGATGGGCAGTTAGGCTTCTTCCATGACTTGGCAATTATGAAAGGAGCTACGATGAATAATCTGGTGCAAATATCTTTATGGTCAAGTGATGTTTGATCCTTTGAATATACACCTAGAAGAAGAACTGTAGGATCAAATGGTAGATCTATATTTAGATCTCTGAGTGTTCTTCAAACTTCCTTCCAAAAGGAATGTACTAGGTTGCATCCCCACCAGCAGTGCAGAAGTATTCCTTTTTCTCCACATCCATGCCAACATCTATAGTTTGGGGATTTTGTGATGTGGGCTACTCTTACTGACATTAAATGGTATCTCAGAGTGGTTTTGGTTTGCATTTCTCTGATGATTAAAGATGATAAGCATTTTTTCATGTGTCTGTAGACCATGTGCCTGTCTTCTTCAGAGAAGCTTCTGGTCATGTCTCTTGCCCACAATGAAATGGGATCACGTGTTCTTTTCTTATTAATATGTTTGAATTCTCTGTGGATTCTGGTTATTAGCCCTTTGTCAGAAATATAACCTGCAAAAATCCTCTCCCATTCTGAGGGCTGTCTACTTGCTTTACTTACTGTGTTCTTGGCAGTGCAAAAGTTTTCTAATTTGATCAGATCCCAGAAATGTATTTTTGATGTTGCTTCAATTTCCCGGGGGGTTTTCCTCATAAAGTATTCTTCCAGGCCAATTTTTTCAAGTGTTTCCCCTACACTCTCTCTATAAATTTTTAGAGTTTCATGTCTTAAGTTCAAGTCCTTTAATCAGTGAGAGTCAATTTTTTTTAGAGGAGAAAGGTGTGGATCTAGTTTCAGTCTTTTGCAGGTTGCCAGCCAGTTCACCCGGCACCATTTCTTGAACAGGGAATCTTTCCCCCAGTTTATATTTTTAATAGGCTTATCAAAAATCAAATGATGATAAATGTCTGGGTTCACCTCTGGGTCTTCAATTCTTTTCCATACATCTACCTCTCTATTTTTGTGCCAGTACCATGCGGTTTTGATCACTATCAATTTATAGTGTAGTCTGAAGTCTGGAAGCATGATTCCTCCCAATTTGTTCTTATTTCTAAGTAATGTCTTGACTATTTGAGGTTTTATCTCTTTCCATATAAAACAAAGTACTAATTTTTCTAGGTCTTTAAAGTATGACAGAGGTGCTTTAATAGGTATCACATTAAATCTGTAGATTGCTTCAGGTAGTATAGACATTTTAACAATGTTGATTCTTCCCAGCCATGAGCATGGCATATTTTTCCATTTGTTAACATCTTCAACTATTTCTTTTCTCAGAGTTTCATAGTTCTCTTTATAGAGATCTTTCACATCCTCTATTAGAAACACTCCCAGATATTTAATCTTCTTTGGCACTATTGTAAAGGGAATAGAGTCCTTGATTGTTTTTTCTCCTTGATTATTGTTGGTATGTATAAAGGCTATAGATTTATGAATGTTAATTTTGTAGCCTGAGACATTGCTATATTCCTTGATCACTTCTAGGAGTTTTGTAGATTCCTTGGGGTTTTCTAGATATATAATCATATCGTCTGTGAAGAGTGAGAGTTTGATCTCCTCTGGTCCTAGTTGGATCCCTTTTTTGCCTTCTCTTGTCTGATTGCAGTGGTTAAGATTTCCATTACAATGTTAAAAAGCAGTGGAGACAGTGGGCATCCTTGTCTGGTTCCTGATCTGAGTGGAAATGATTTCAATTTTATTCCATTCAAAATGATGTTGGCTGTAGGGTTGCTGTAGATGGCCTCTATCAGTTTAAGAAATGTTCCTTCTATACCTATTATCTTAAACATTCTGATCAAGAAAGGATGCTGGATATTGTCAAAAGCTTTTTCTGCATCTATTGAGAGAATCATATGGTCTTAGTTTTTTAATTTGTTTATGTGATGTATTATATTTGTGGATTTACATATATTGAACCATCCTTGGAACCCTGGGATGAAACCTACCTGGTCGTGGTGTATAATTTGTTTAATGTATTGTTCAATTCTGTTTGCTAGGATCTTATTGAACATTTTTGCATCAATATTTATTAGAGATATTGGTCTATAATTTTCTTTTCTAGTTGGGTCTTTTCCTGGTTTGGGTTTCAGGGTAATATTTGCTTCATAGAATGTGTTGGGAAGTATTCCTTCTTTTTCTATGTTTTGGAAAAGGTTAAGTAATATAGGAATTAGTTCCTCCTTAAAGGTTTGGTAGAATTCTGTTGTGAAGCCATCTAGTCCCAGGCTTTTATTTTGGGGAGATTTCTTATAGTTGATGCTATTTCAGAACTTCTTATAGGTTTGTTCAACATATCCACTTCTTTCTGGCTAAGTCTAGGAGGGTGGCATGTTTCCAAGTATTGATCGATTTCCTTCAGATTTTCATACTTCTGAGAATAGAGTTTTATGTAGTATTCATTAAGGATTTGTTGCATTTTTGAGGGGTCTGTTGTTATTTGACCTTTATCATTTCTGATTGATGAAATTAGGGATTTTACTCTTCTACTTCTGGTTACTATACAGCCAGGGTACCACCCGAGAGGGTCCTTGGGTGATTGGCTGAGGTTAGGAGTTCCAAACCAATTGACGCGGTCAGTAGAACTCTGGAGTGGGAGAGTTCAAAAGGTCTCCAGCAACTATGTAGCAGAGGTCTACTGGTTGCTCAGATATGGCTCGCTCTGGTGCTCTGTGGAATCAGAAAGGCCCACCCGGTATCAGAGTTGGACCAGGGAGCTAGTCTCTTTCTCCACTTTGCTCCTTTTTCACACCCAGTAACTGGTGTCCCCATAGGACTGTGGTCCTGCTCCCTCCAGTAAAGCAAATGTGCCAGGGCTTAACGTCTGTCAGAGTCAAAGGAAGGTCAATGCCCCCATGGCCAGCCACTACCCTCTGCTACCAGCCAGCTGGGGGAGCTGAGGCCTGCCTGCCTCGGGTCCTCAATAGCCCCTGCGAGTATTCCACTTGGACTCAGTCTAATCCTGAGGGTAACAAGTCAGCAAATGTTTTACTCCCTCAGCCACCGTGCCTTTGTCCCTGTCACTCTGCAGCAACGGTATCCCTATAGAGTGAGTTCTGGTTTACTCTGGTGGTCCTCAGAGTTGGAGAAGTGTCTCTCCAAGGCTGGACCCCAGTGGGATCACTCTATTGTTGCTGGATCTTTGTAGGAAGTGACCCTGTGTAGCTCCTCTGGGACTGCCCCAGCCTGGGAGTTCTGGCTGTGGGAGCAGCTCTGGAGCACACACGGATCCAGCAACAGGGTGGGAGATGCTGCATATAGTTCTAGCAATGCTTGAATCCCAGTGACTTTGGTAAAGAGAGCACGTGGCTCCAGCAGTCTCTGGCTGGGTGGGGGGCCTGTCACGGAGGTAGGGAGGACTCCGGAAGGAGGGCACAGGTTGAGTAGCTCCTGGAGTTCCTGGCCAGGCGGGCAGAGCCCTTTTATGTTTATATTTAACAAGCCTTTTATAAATTACGAATTTTTATAAATTTAAGAATTTTCCAACATTTATAAGCCACCATGGCAATAAAAATAGAAGTCTATTCCCTTAGATCTTAGCAAATAACCAATTCAAGGATACCTTAGCAAGTTTCACCATCTGATGCTCTGTTCTTATGGAAAAATTATTCAATATTAAGTAGCTCATTTACATTCAGTCTTATTTATATTTATTTAAATTTATCTTTTTTCTGGGGGCACTTTTAAAATACTAATCTACCTCACTTTACTTTAAAATCAAGGAACTCAAGGAAAAGGAAATAGATTATATGTTTTGTTGGTTGGTTGCTTGGTTGTTTTTAACCACCTATGTGTCTACTGAATCTATCTGAGGACTTAGAACCTGGAAAGAAAATAAATATTTGTTTGTAATTATCTTTAAATTATTAATTATTATTTATTTTAATCCTTTTTTCATCCTTTTACACTCATTTATTTATGCACACTTTTAATGAAAGTTCAGGAACAAGGCTTTTTGATATAGATCTTCAGCTTTCATAAGTATGAAAATACTCTCAAAACATTTTAAATATTTTGACTGATCACAAATAATACCAATTATGACACAAAAATCAACATAATTCAGTAAATATGAATTTGTCAAATTTTTAAAATGTCCAAGGCACTATGTAGACACTTAAAGAAGGAAAATATATCAGATGGGAAGAATTATCTTCTGACCTCAATATAGCTTGAAAAATAAACATGAATGCAGACATCATTCTTATTAATCAGACATAGAAGTTATCTGTAGAGTCACACAATAGAAAAAAACTGTAAATTGACCATCTAATTTGGATTTGTGAGTACAAGAGTCTGTGACTGAAATTTGCACTAGTTCAACAAGTATAACCTAGGACCGACCCACTCAAACTGGCAACTCCACATCAGTTAGAGACATCTGTGAAGAATAAGGAAAGACTCTTCCCTTTTGGGAAAAAAAAAGGGGGGAGCTTTTGGATATTGATGAAATCTGACTTAGACCTTGAATAATGAATAGAAGTACTAGAAGTAGAAGTTATTGCAAGCATATAAACTTATACAAGAAAAGGACTATGGCCAAAAAGAGAGGGGGGAGTTTTCTATGGACAATGAAAGTGGTCATTCATACATAAACATGGATGTTTTTATAAGACCTACAATCCTGATAAAGATCAATGTTAACTTTTTATAATGTGAGAAAAGAATCTTGAAAAATTAAATTTCATGGACAAGTTTACACAGATATTTCATTACAGCATTTAATTTCTATTCCAGTTTGTCCAAAGATTAGGTTGTATGAGGACATAATACAGGGTGTGATAAATTTGAATTCAGGGAATTCAGGGAAAGAATACACCACCTTACAGGCAATATTAATCCACCTAAAACTTGATCAGGGAAAAATTATGTCTTTTAAATGGCAACATAGTCATAAAATGCTATCATGAACTGCAACTATATGATATATTTTCATTAAAGGGGTAAGTCTTAATTAAAAATAGTGATATTCTCATTACACACTGTTGATCTTGTGGGGTTTGCCACTTGGCTTTTCTTTGGGAAAATACATTTAGTCATTACCTGCTACAGATGCTGATGCTGACAAGCAACAATTATGGATGAGCCAGAGTAAAGAACTCTGCTCTGTTTATAACCTCCCATATGCCTCATACAACACTATATGAACTATATAAAATTTATGTCAAAGTCATTTCTCAAAATGACCAATTTTAGTTAATGTCTTTGGATGTCAATAACAGAATAAAGAACTTAAATGTAGAAGCACATTTCAATAATGACATAGGTAATGATTTTAGACTAATGTATGAAATGATGTCAAATATCAACTTTTGTTCAAATGTTCAGTAATCATTTAATATATTATAGTGTAATCCTTAAAGCAGCTGTTTAATCGTGCAGAGTAGATATTTTAATTAAATATTTATGGAAAGAAAAAATAACTTTGTAATTTGGTTACAAAGTTTACCATTCCTAGATGTCAAGAATCCCCATATTGAAAGTGTGCAATACACCACTGTTATGTTCTCTGTTTTAAATTCTCTAATTACACTGTGCTCCTTTACTGTCATTAGAATTATGTTAAAGAAACTTGAGATAATCACAACTTGCAGTTATTTTCTTCCCTTATCTTTCATGCTATGCATGTCTGTTTCTTGCTCTTACATTTATGTGGTGCACTGAAAATTCATAGCAACTTGCTCTGCCCCAGAAAAAGATACGTAAAACCATACTGCTGATTGAATCTGAAGCATGGTTTGCTCGTAGTCTGGTTAGATGTGTTACTTTGATTGTATTCTCTTGTTGTAAACAATTACTCTACCTCCTGATTTTTTTTTCTTTTCTTTCTTTCTTTTTTTTTTTTAGACAGGGAATCACATGTTACCCAGGTTACTCTCAATACAGTGGCACTACCATACCTCTCAGCAACCTTAAACTAGAGGCAGGGGTCTTTGTTGTCTAGACTTGTCTCAAACTCCTGACCTTAAGTGATCCTCCAAGCTAGGCCTTCCTAAGTACTAAAATTATAGACATGAGCCACCAGGCTCAGCCTAATTTCCTGATTAAAAACAAACAAGCATATTTACAACTAAAAATTACCTAATGGAAGTTGTTATTCACTATGTATCTTATTCATGCTCATAAGTTCGGCAACCTAGACTTTTAAATGCATCAAGTAAATATAAAATGTGCTTTGTCCTACAATCCCAATAATGGGCACCTACCTAAAAGGAAAAGAATCCTTTTACCATAAGGACGCTTGCACTAGACTGTTTATCACAGCTCGATTTACAATTGGCAAAATGTGGAAACAGCCTAAATGCCCACTAGCCCAGGAATGGATTAACAAGCTGTGGTATATGTATACCATGGACTACTATTCAGCAATTAAGAAAGATGGAGACTTTACATCTTTTGTATTAACCTGAATGGAAGTGGAACACATTACTCTTAGTAAAGCATCACAAGAATGGAGGAGCAAGTGTCCCATGTACTCAATTCTGATATGAGGACAATTAATGACCTAGTACACAATGGGGGATGAGGAAAGAGGAGAGTAGAGACAGAGGACGAGGAAGGGGGTAGAGCAGCCATGGTGTGTGACACACCTTCTGAAGGCAGGACACACTCATAAGAGGGACCTTATCTATTAATGCAATCAATGTAACCTGGTTCTTTGTACCCTCAATGAATCTCCAACGATAAAAAAAAAAAAACAAACATTGTAACCTTATGTTTTGTACCCTCATATTAATCTGAAATTTAAAAAGTAAGTACATAAATAAATATCTGTTACATATATGAAAGTGTGTTTTGTCTTCTCATTTTGTATGTGCCATTCTTCCATGACCAAGTTTTCTCCTAGATATTCTTCTCTTGCTCAGTTTTATAAAAGCACCTTACTGATATCTCCAGAATCTTCCTGTACATTTTCTCTAAACATTTTGTCCACGATATCAGTCTCCCAGTAGATTCTTCAATAAGAGATTTATTTTGGTTCCTCATATCATATTAGTACACATAGAAATAAAGCATGCAAAAATTGACACTTGCCTTCAATCCATGGCTGCAGATAGCACCCAAAGTGCAGATAAAGAATAAAGGCTTCTGACCTAGGACAAATATGTGAATTGGCGTGACTGGTGGGAAGGGGTGGGGGCCCCTGACTGCACCTCCCTCCAGACACTGCAGTGCACTGTCTATAGACCAAGTCTGGAGTGAAAAAAGCAGTTTTCTATAAGTAGACACAATAGAGTTTTAAGAATGTTACTAATAGTCAGTTCATTGATTTAGATTGTTTTAATAAATGTTTTCATTTAATTTTAACTCACAAAACCATCAATTTATTATTTTATTCTTTTTACATATATGAGATCTGACAATTAAGTCTGAGAACTCATTCTAGCAAAAAGTGCTGCATGCCTCATTGCTGAATTTTGCTATAGTCACCTTCAAAGTCCTCCCCTTGGGAAGCATTGCATCAGCACTGCTGTCTAAGATACACTTCAAAGTAATTTTGGAACTATTTTATGGACTAGCACTCTTACCCCGCTTTGTTAATAGAGAGAAATTGGATCTCACCACCTATCTCCATTCATCTATTCACATAATTGTCTATTCCACTATACATGTATAGTATTGCTAGCATTACAAACCTGTTCTTTAACTGGGTGCAAGTATATTAGCTAGACTACAGTGCTTATGCACAGTTTAATTTGCCTTTAGTTTGCACACTCCATTTATTTCTTGATTATTTTCAAAGACAGTAAAATTGGTAATTTTTTCTTTCATCCAAAAAGATTCAGTGAGATTATTTCACATATGGATAATAGAGTTAAATTGCTTTTTTTTTTCTCATTGTACATTTCATTATGAAATTCCTCACTTTCCTAAATTGTTTTTTAATTTGCATAGATTAACTTTCCTTCTGTTTCCTTTGGTTCTGCGGATATTGATATATGCACAGTGTCATGTCCTTGTTTCCACAATTACAGCCTTATTCAAAATACATACAGAATAGTTTCACCCTTTTAAAAATCCTTGAAGCCTCTCCCTAAAAATCCCCTGAATTTTATCTGCTCATCCTTCTCTTCTTTCCTCTGAATCCCTGTAATCCACTTGTTGTTTTACTGTTCCTGTAGTTTTGCCTTTTCTAGAATGTTGTATGAATAGAATCGTATGTTACGTAGCCTTTTCAGATTGGCTTGCTTCACAGAGCAATATGCATTTAAAATCCATGTATGTTTTTGACTGACTTGATAGCTCATTTTTTTATTGCCAAATAGTAGTTGCCCGTATGGACATAATGGGTCTTTTGTTTGTTTCATTTGGTTTTTCTTAATCCATTTATTTATGTATTGAAGCCATTTTGATTTTTTCTATTTCAGGTGATTATTAATAAAGTGTTAATAATTATTCATGTGTAACTTTTCATTGTAAACATAAACTGTCATATCGGTTGGATATGGATATATCTCAGTTGGATAAATACCCAGCAGTACAATTGATAGATTATATGATGAGACTATGTTTAGCTTAGTAAGAAATTACAATATGAAGCCACCTTCCATTTTAATAGGTGTGTTGTGGTATCTCATTGTCATTTTAATTTGCAGTCCCCTAGTGACAAATAACATGAAGTATCTTTACAAATGTTTTTCATTTATATATCACCTTTTTGAAGTGTGTTTAGATTGTTTGCCCATTTTTTAATTGAATTATTATTATTATTGTTTTTTGAGATAGAATCTATCTCTGTCGCCCGGAGTAGGGTGTTGTGGCATCATCATAGCTCACAGCAACCTTAAACTCTTGAGCCTCCCAAGTAGCCGCCACTATGCTGGGCTTGTTTTCTATTTTTGTATAGAGATGGGGTTTCACCCTTGCTCAGGCTGGTCTTGAACTCCTGAGCTCAAGCACCCAACTCACCTCAGCCTCCCAGAGTGCTAAGATTACAGGTGTGAGCCACCAGTCTTTGCCTGGATTATTTTCTTATTGTTGAGTTTTAAGGGTTCAAGTCAAGTTGTATTTTGGATATTTGACCTTTAAAATGTATGTTTCACAAATATTTTCTTCAAGCATGGTTAATTTTCAGTTTGTTTTCTGTGAACTTAATTTCAATATTTTATTATTCTCTTTTTTTTTTTAGAATTCTCCAATGATATTCCCTGTGGAAAATATTCTTTGATTTTTTCTAGTAGGTTTCTTTGACTTTAAATTTGAATTTCGTCAGTTAGGCAAAGTGGATGTGCCTTGGTGGAAGAAATAAATTTTCTGTAATGCCTGAGCGAGCTTCAGCCACTGAATGCCAGAGTGAGCTTCAGTCATTAATCATTCCATCTGCAGTGCTACCTCTATGTCATCGATCCAGGGGGCTGGGTGGCAGCAACACAGAGATCTTTTATCAAACAGAATAAAAAGTGTGGAAATTATAAGCTTAGAGTGTATCACTAGGAGTTACAGTAATGGAACAATATAAATTTCATGACAAGAGATGTTTCTGAAATATCAACACGTAAAAGAGAAAAGAAGATGCTATTTTAGACAGTGAGAGAATACACATCCACTGTGCCCCTACATGTTTCATCATGTTTCTCAAATAATCTCTTTTTCCTAAGTACTATCTTTGTGTACATCATTGTTTTTTTTTATTTTTATTTTTTGTTGTTGTTTTATTGTAGAGACAGAGTCTCACTTTATTGCCCTTGGTAGAGTGCCATAGCAT
This sequence comes from Perodicticus potto, assembly GCA_963574655.1. Lineage (NCBI taxonomy): Eukaryota > Metazoa > Chordata > Mammalia > Primates > Lorisidae > Perodicticus > Perodicticus potto. The sequence continues at coordinate 25,176 of CAUYRH010108294.1, forward strand.
CACAGCTCACAGCAACCTCCAACTCATGGGATCAAGCAATCCTCCTGCCTCAGCCTCCCAAGTAGCTGGGACTACAGGTGCCCACCACAACACCTGGCTATTTTTTTGTTTTGCAGCTCGGGCCTGGGCTGGATTTGAACCCACCACCCTCAGTATATGGGGCAGGTGCCTTATTGGCTGAGCCACTGGCACCTCCCATACATCATTGTTTTTGTGTTACACAATTATACTTTCTAATGAAGATAGTTGAGTATTAGATTTTAATTCTACGTATCATCAGTTTCTGCCTATTTCTTTTAACTATATATTAGCTTTTTATGTTTGATCAATCCTAAATTTAAATAAATAATTATCATAATTTCTTTTAAAAGTACCATAAATTTATTTGAAACCGTATTCATGAATGATTTTCAAGAAACTACTGCTGATAACTTTAATTCTAAATCTGTAGACACATTCCAGGTTTTTTTGTATGATCTTTCTCTTTGCCATGAATGACACTTCTGATTTTGCCTACCAAATACCATATGCAAAAATGTAAATATTTTAGAGACATCTTTACTTTGGTTTTATTTATTACTTTTATGTTCATGATAAGTATGCCACTTTACCCACCTATCCTTATTTGATTCATGAAAGCATTAATATTGTCTTTAATATGCTAATTTACTTTTAGATGCCAGCAGTGACTTTGAAGCAAAAAAAAATCCCTCTCTTTATTTCTTTCCTACTTAAATTTAATTATCTTTGTTGATGGTGCTATTTCTAAGAGAACTTTTTTCTGTGTTATTTCAATGAAGATGTATCTGAAAATCCCCCTTAATAATTGCACCTGTATTTTTCAGGCATCTATAATTTCTCATATCACACCATGGAATGCATAGAAGCACTCATTTTATTATACATATATCACAAATTTTTATTCCATAGTTTAATTCATTGAATTCTACTAATATTGATGCAAGAACTTCTTTTTTTCTTTGTTTATATTTTATAGAAATTTAAAAGTTAAACTATTGGAGATGTGTAGTTTTGATTATATGCCTTATTTTATTGCGGTAATTTTAAGATATCATACCACATTGTCTTTATATTTAATATAAATAGATATTTATAAAATCATTCTACCTTTTATTCTTAATTTTATTTCCACTTTTCTTGCTGCATGGTAATTATTTTATAGTTAATAATGGTTATATTACTAAGTAATATAAATAGAAATTCTATAAATATAAAATAAAAAATATTGACCAGTATGTTTTGTATAAAACTAATAACCTGGAATGATGGGGCCTCTGCACCCAAGCCAGCCCCCCGACACACACACACACAATGGGGACAGCTATGGCTACATTGCCAGCAGAGAGCATGGTGAGGGGAGAAGTCCCTGAATAAAGGAGAGCTCATGCTCTAATCTCCTTTATCAGGAGAGGTTCTCTAGTACATGACACTCTCCTCTCATCTACAGGTGGGAATCCCACAGTTTCCCTAGGTTCCAAAGACTCCAAGAGGATGCTGCATTCTGAATGGCTACTGGGGAAAGTCTGTTGTGATTCAGCAATGTGGAGATTTAAGGGCTTAGATTCCCCTCGGCAGGGAAGCTGTGAAAATATTGCCAGGTCCTTGTAGGGAGGAGAATGGTCTTCACCATTTATGTAAACATGAGCATAGTGAACACATCATTAGTGTTGGTGCAGACTTCCTTCTAGGCCTACAACTGGCCATCACCGAGTGCAGCTGATGAACTCCTCATGAGCGCAGTTGTGTCCGGGCCACAGTAGTGGAAGGGAGAGGGTGGAGGATTCTCCCTTTCCTTATCCCTTCCAAGGCTCGGTATTATTCATCTTGTTTGTTCGGTATTTCGGCCTTCCCGTATAGACTCTGCACTGGGCCTGCATTTTCATGGAGACGCGTACAAACAACTTTGATCACAGGCAGGATCTTTCAAGTGGAGGAGGGCAGGAATTTTCATTTCCTTTGTCCTAGTGTTAGTGGAATTTCTTTCTTAAGTAGGTCCTTGGTCTTGAAGGTTCTAACAATGAAACCAAGGACCACAGATCAGTGGTAACATAGGATTTATTTTACAGAAAAGAATACAGAAAAAGTTCCAGGGCTCCTAGCAATGGAAAGAATCAAGTCAGAAAAATCTCTGCCTAGGTCTTTTGTCTAGGGATAAATTAGTCACATGGGTCTTTCATAGTCACATTTGGCCAGGACATGGTAACAAATGAATGGATACAGTCCCTTCCCCTGGGACTAGGTGAATGAGTGCATTAAAAAGTGGACACAGGCCCTTTGACTAGGGGCATAGTGAATGAGCCATTCCTTTCATATAATTTCCCAGGAAACTTACATGAATTTGTCCAGGCCTAGGAAATGGGAAATCCTTGTTCATCCCTGAATGGGAGAACCTTGTATCACCCTTACCTTAGGCCTGTGAAATGTTCACAGCTGAGTAGCAGCCAGAGGAGAGCTGTCCAGGTCCAAGGGTAGTTCTGGGTTGGCACTGGCAGCAGCGTGGTCTGTGTGATGATCTCCCTCAAATAACTAGGGACCTCCGCTCCACTCGCCTCTCTCCATTGCACTTGGTTCTCCAGCCCTGGCCTCGTTGAGGCCTGGGTAGCGACACAGAAGGCACAGCAGGTCCTCCAATCAGCTCTGGGCCCTCAGGCCAGGCTGCCAGCCACCCAGTATGGCCAAGTGATGCTTTGGATCCTGGTGCTGAATCCTGAGCTTGGCTCTCCAGTCTCATAAGTGTAATCTGAGATCCTTTATGAAAAAGTTCCAGGATATCGAGTTTAAAAAGAGACTATATGCCCAATAATTATTCTTACTACATTTTATGCAAATAATAAAGTCAAACATAATGAGCCTAAAATTTATTTTATACATAAATTTTTTCTATTGTGATTTATCCTTGGTAAAAATGAGAAACTTTGAAGATTTTCTGCGCTCATTCTTCCTTGGAAAACCTGCATGTTATTAGCCAAATTCACATGATGTGATGGAAGTACGGTTCGCAGTATCTGTGCTAATGGTTTCTGGAAATGAATTCTCCTTTTCAATGTTAGAGTAGTTCTGTTGCCTGTAACTCTCACCATACAGCTCCAGCGAGAGGCAATGACACACACTAACCCCAACCACCTGCAGAAACACATCCTCAAATATTCAGCATGTTGATGTGTCAAGACAGACCGTCCAATCCAATCCTAAAGTGGGAATATTCTTGAGTCGAACTTAAGATTTAGTTGATAATTTATTTTCCATAAATAAGTGAAGTACTCAGGATATAAATATTGGTTTTCTTCTTAGTCTGTTAAAATATAAACAATAGTACACTGAAATGAAGGTGAGTTGCATATACTTTACGGGGAATAAAATTTTTCAAACATTATTATCAAATTAACAATTTAATATTGAACTAGAATACAGATTTTATAAATAAATAAGACTAAAGTAAGTTAACCCTGAGGGAAAAAAGTAGAAATTTTCCTAAACTGATAAATACTAAAAACATCTAAATGAATATAAGCTTTATGATACGGGCTTATTTAATAATGACATAGTTTGTCAAGTGGTAGCTCATCACCTTTTAAAAAAGTGCATAGTTCCACTTAAGAAGAAGAATGAGGAGGAAGAGACAGAGGAGAAGAAGGAACAAACGGATGACAAGAAAGAAAAGAAATACACACAAAAATCAAAACAACAAAGAGTAGAAGGAGAAATCGTGATGATCTAGAGAAAAAAACTTCACATGGGAATTGATCAGGCACTGAATACAGACCATCATCATGACTGAAATATCTCAGTCAGGATGAAGTTGAAGAGCACTCTCCTTAGTGAAGTATCACAATAATGGAAAAGCAAGTATCCAATGGACTCAATACTAATATGAAACCAAAAGATAAACAACTACACACCCACACTGAAGAAAAACAGATAAATTCAACTGGGAGGGAGGGTGAGAATGCCAAAGGGAGAGGGAGGAAGGGAGGGGGATTGGTAAGTGTGCACTTAGTCAGTACAACGTAAGGGTAAACAGCACACCCCCTGGGTGAAGGGCTGAACTACAACTTGAACTTTACCTGACAAATGCAAATGATGTAACCTGACCAATTGTACTTCATGTTGATCTGAAATTTTAAAAAATGATGCATATCAATCATACTGTATATTCAATGCCATAAAAAGTTAACCAAGAAATAATTAAATTGTTACTTTATAAATGTAATATTTTTACAAAAGTAGTAGAAAAAATTTATAATTAAATTTTAAATCACTTTTTCTTAACAACGTTTTAACACATCCTGAATTATTTAGAGAAGAACACAGTTTTTCATTAGTTAAGTATGTTTATTCCAAAATTGTTTTGTGGGTGGAATTATTGAAATATTGCCAAGGCAGACACTATTTTAAAAATGTGCAATAGCTGGCACATTTAAGAAATTTATAGATTTAGAAAAGTAATTTTCATACAAAGTTATATTTCAGGGAAACTGGAATATGAAGAAATGACAGCTACATATGCTTCTTCTTTAAAAATTTCTAAGGAATTTTCTCATAAAATGTTTAGCTTGCATAGATACACATATTAATAATTTCACATAAAAACTATGTGCATAAATAATTCATCTTTCAAAGTTGGATACTTACTTTTCCATTATTGTGATCCTTCACTAAGGAGAATATTCTACATTTTGCTTATAGTTTTCAAATTCAAGGTTTTTGTATAATATATTATGGATACATCTATATTGATACACTTATTTCATTTCATTTTATTTTTTCATATTGATGCTTATATAACACATACAAAATTATTTCTTAAAAGGAAGTCTTTCTTAGTTAAACTGATAACTATGTTCTACTTATATACATTAATTAGGTAAAAGAATTCATCTAAGCTTTTTTAGGAATATTGTTATAATACATTAAATAAGATAGTAAATTCACATTATGGATACAAATTTTTAAAAATATGTTACTTTTAATTCATCAATGTAATTTCTAAAATTATTTGCTCATAATAGCAGAAAAGTAATTTGTTTATAACTTAAAGTATTTTGGTAAAAATAATCAACAAATTCCATACAAGATATAAATTACTAAACTAACCTAACTCAACTTAAAACAGAAAAAAAATCAATGAGTACATAATACATATTACTAATTTTAACATCAATACCCTTATGCAAACTATCATGTCATTTTGTAATATGAAAATTATTTTCATATTGAAAAAAAGCAGCTAATCAAATCTGACAATAATTCATGAGATAAGAATCTTACTCCCTTTATCCTCACATCAAACAAAATACTAGAAGACATTTTTGGCAAGGTAATGTCAAAATTGCTAAGAAGATAATAGGAAAGCAATTAATTTAATGAATGATACTCTACCTTTGGAGAAGAATGTAAGATATCTGCTCTTAATTTTTCCATTCTTTAAATATTCGCTGAAGCTTCTTTGAAAGTTAATGTAGTTTGTCACATTATTTAGCCTTCTTGTAATTTCACCATTTCATGCTTTGAAAAGCATTAAGGATATCACTCACTGTGCTATTTTTATAACATTCAGAGTGTTCTACATGTATTACACTTACTTGAAGGATTTTTATCCCAAAGAAATAAGTATCTAGTTATAAGGCGTGAAAGACATGATGCTATTTTTTTCTCTAAAAATGAGTATATGACTTTTATGTTCTTTAAGAGTATTTACGAACAAGAGTCTATTTACAATATTGCAATATTTATGTTTTATGATGACAAATGCTTTGTGAATCATTCTTGTGATCTAGTTAAAATTTCATGAAATTTGTCAGGAATTAAGAGGGACATGCAGAGATTAATATAAGAAGCCTGCATTAATATGAAAAGCCTATACAGATTGGAAGAGGCTATTTTCACCAATAAAATTTGTCTTCAAATTATATTATGTTCAACGTGGTCTTTAGTACCAGATTTTCTTCAGGATTCCATATTCTGGGAGAGTTACCAACAATTTTAGCACATGCAAGAGAGAACTATTAGAGTTCTTGGAATTAAGCCATGTGAACATCAGTTCATTTGTTTTACAGAATTCTAAAGCAAGACAAGTTCATCATTTCTAATATGTGAAAGATTCCTGTGCAAAAAGAAATCTGTTTTGTATTAATTCAGAACTGAGGAAAATACCTTAAATTAAAGGGTATTAAAAATTCAAGTTTCCAATAAACAAATAAATGAACATAAATATTCAAAGATAAGATAGAAGTTTACAGTATTATTTGAGGTGATGAGATTTAGAACATTGTATTTTACAAATTACCATAAGAAACTGGGCAATATATAATGGTCCTTTTTAAACAAGACTGTGGCTATCAACATTTAATTTGTAAATAGTTATATTTCTATACTAATGGAATCATGATAATTCATACTAACTTAGAAACATGAGTCAGATTGTAAATTCAGAGATTGTAGCAATAATATATGAGGGTCTTGTTTTTTGAAATGTTATGCAGCAGATTAAATCTTGGAT
>CAUYRH010108296.1:0-22186 GCA_963574655.1 Perodicticus potto
TTGTGGCGGGCGCCTATAGTCCCAGCTACTTGGGAGGCAGAGGCAGGAGACTCGCTTGAGCCCAGGAATTGGAGGTTGCTGTGAGCTGTGATGCCATGGCACTCTATCCAGGGTGACAGCTTGAGGCTCTGTCTCAAAAAAAAAAAAAAAAAACAAAAAGAAAATATTTCAAACTGTATATAAAACTAGCACATTGTACCCCATGATTGCATTTATGTACACAACCATGATTTAATAAAAAAAGGAAAAAAAAATAAAATTTCTTCAATTTCTGTCATCTCTGTGAAAAAAAGAAAGAAATGTTAATCAATTATACTCAATAATTGTTATAAAAAATAATAAACCTCAATTGTTTGAATTTTAACCCTGAAACATAATGCTGCATTAGCATTTGAAACATCAGTAGGTGCTACAAACTTTTGGTTCTGATGTGTCCATGTTGGTTTATGAATTATAACAAATGTACCATCTTGGTGGGGATTATATTGATAATAAGGGAGGTTATGCACATATATAACCTCCCTTATTATCAATATCAATATATTGGAAATCACTGTACCTTCTGTTCAATATTGTTGTCAACTTAAAATTGCTCTTTAAAAAAGGCTATTTTTAAGAAAAAATAGATAAAATCTATCACATGAAAGGACTAAAGAAGAAATTACATTATTATATCAATCAGCTAAAGCACTCAAATTATGACTAAAAACTTCCAACCAAGAATGGAAGGGGGCTTTTTTAAGCTGACAAAGGTCACCTATCAAAATCAATAACCAAAATAATACCTGATGATAAACACATGACTATTTCCCCGTAAGACTGTGGGTCAAGGTAGATCTGGTGACTCTCACCATTGTTATTCAAAGTCCTATGAGAATTTCCAGTTAGTGCAATAAGAGAAGAAAAAAAGGAATAAATAAGCACACATATTGGAAAGAAAACATAAAAAAAAAACAGTTCTTTTTTGCAGAAAGATTTGACTGTCTTTGTACAAAAACCTAACGAATTTCCTCACACACACACACATATGCACATAAGTACACACAAGAATGTCTAGACCTTGGAAAGATCTCCAAGCATTATGCTGAACTGAAGAAACCAGTTTCAAAAGGATGCATACTGTATGATTCCATTGACATGACATCTTGGAAAAGAGAAAACGACATTGATGGATGGCACATAGGGACTTGCCAGGGATTGGGTTTGGGGGAACTATTTCCCTATGTAGAGACAGTACAATGAAGTTTTGAGGCACATGGCATCTGGTATCTAGATCTTGAGAATGGGGTTTATTACATGACTCTAGAAATGTGTCATAATAGAAATAGAGCTCATAATACTGTGTACTATAATTTTACTGTATCTAATTAATAAAAATTTTTAAATGACGATATGATGAAAATTACTAACTAAAATTTAAAAAACAGCATAGAGAAAGAAGGTTGAATAGACATATAATAATCATTAAAAAATGAAAAATGATTACAAAATAAGGAAACAAAACAAATATTAAAAACTAAATTAAGAAAACTCCACACAAATTTATACACACACACAGATATTTTTTAAATGCATATTGAAAGAATATTCTGTATATCAGAGAATATCAACCTCTATTTAGAACAACAAACACCAAAGCATATTCCAGTAAAAGTACTTGATTTTAAATAAAAATAAAAACAAATAACAAAAAACCTTTGAATACCTAAAAAATAAAAGCATATCATTTATAAGGAAAACAAAATTAGATGATTACTAGATTTTCACATTTTTTAATGCCATAAGAAAATGAAATGGCACATTAATTCATGAAAAAAGAAAGTGTGAGTCAAGGATATTTTATCCAGCAAAATTAACTCTCATGTGTAAAAGATACTATTTTCAGCATGTAGGAATAAAGGGAATATTTTTCCAGTGAGCATCTTGTAAGAAATATAGAAAAAAAATGAACTTTGGAAAATCAGAGCAGCTAGAGAAACATAGACCTAAGATTTGGTGGTAAGCAAAAAATATATACATTTGCAAAACTAAGAGAAATTATGGGCTAAGAGGGAGAGAATATAATTATAATGACCATACATCCTAACAATATTGATAAACTGTAAGCATTAGAGAAAAAGAATGAAGAGAAAATGAAGAGAGTATATGTAAACCTAATTTTCATGGGTTTTGCAATAACATTGGCGGTAATATTAGTATTGTTAGTCTGAATCTGTTATGTTCGTGGCATGTCACAAAATAAATGAGCAATTCTGTTATAGTTTAATTCTATTATCCCTCTGTCTTTGAGAAACATTCTTTTTTCTTTGGTTTTTTTTTTTTTTTTTGTTTGTTTGTTTGTTTTTTTGCAGTTTTCGGCCAGGGCTGAGTTTAAATCCACCACCTCCGGCATATGGGGCTGGCGCCCTACTCCTTTGAGCCACAGGCGCCCCCCAAGCAGTATTCTCTGTAAGGAAAAATTTTATTTTCCCTGTGTGAAATGAAAGAGACATGAATATAATTTTAAATGTTCAAATAAAAATTCTGTAGTCTGAAATTTTACTTGAAAATATAAATATAACCCACAAGGCAGTTTATTTTATATGGTATGCAATGATTTTATATACACATATAAACATATGTGATGGATATATTATAGATTTATAAAAATCCATTAGTAATGGACATATTTTGCATACAGATTGTGGCCTTAAAATACCATTTCTTAGTAAAAGAGATATTTAGAGAACATTGGAGAAATAGCTGCTTAATCCAGGTACCACATATAAAAAGGCTTCCATTGGCCAAATATGGGCCAATGCATATTTCTATAGTTATCATAGAAAAGTGAAATGAAAATAATTGAATATGTTTAAATCTATGATTTCATAATGATATTTTTAAGACTGGCCACCTTAAAAGAATGATAGGGAACCATTTCTTTACCTTAGAAACTGCTAAATAAAGAGAAATGATCAAGCATTTATTTTCTTTTTTCTATATGAACGTGTACCACCTGGTAGTCAATTAATCTATGGCAGAACTCATCTCCTTATAAAAGTATCACAACTTTCAAACAAAAATGATAAAATTGGAATATCCCTATTTTGCAACTCCTATTTAATAAATGGATACAGACACTAATCATTGATGGTTGCTGAGTGCATGAAAGTAGAGACAACCAGATCAGACATGTTCCATACACAGGCTTGCCAAGCACTGCCTATAATTTTGCCAATAGGGCCTCATCTTAGTTGGATCCAATTTCTGGATCTAGCTGTCAATTTGCTTAACTATAGAAGACTTACTGAATTGATGAACTACACTGTGTGTGCAATACGCAACACCCAGACAGAGGGAGCCTCTATAGGTCCAATGGTCTGAGTATTTTAGCATATGAAGGGGAGAGAGAGGAAATGTATAGAGTAAAAGAAACTAAAGAAAAAAAACTATTAAAATTAATGATAAGGGCAACATAAACTGTATGTTTATTTTTATAGTATCTGTAAAAACACATTTAGATTATAAATCTATAAAAATGTAAGGAAAACATTACTGTAAATATCAGGAAAATAGATACTTTTGAAGAGAGCATTGTGATTGGGACCAGACACATGACAGGAGGCCAGAAGTAGCTAGAAATTTATAATTCTTGACTAGACTGGGGTTAGCTATCTAATAACTCAATAAGCCAAAGTTTGAATGTTTTCATCTGTGTTCTGTTTTAAAATAAAACCTAATAATTATTATTTTTTTTTATTTTTTGTAGAGACAGAGTCTCACTTTATCCCCCTCAGTAGAGTGCCGTGGCATCACACAGCTCACAGCAACCTCCAACTCCTGGGCTTAGGTGATTCTCTTGCCTCAGCCTCCCAAGTAGCTGGAACTACAGGAGCCTGCCACATGCCCGGCTATTTTTTTGTTTTGCAGTTCTGTCGAGGCCGGGTTTGAACCCGCCACCTTCGTTATATGGGGCCTGCACCCTATTCTCTGAGCCACAGGCACCGCCCTTATAATAATTATTTTTTTAAAATGGTTCCGAAGTATTTATCCTCAAAGAAAATAAGAAAGTTGTTGATTATGTCTATTGAATAAAAAACTTGTTTCCATTTTTAAATGGATATCTTAATTGGAGAAAAAAAAAGGACATTTTATTACCAAGCAAATTAGTGAGCACTTGCTATATGCCAGGCATTATGCTAAGCCCTTTTTATGCATTATGTTCATTTCATGCTCTGAGCACTATTAGACTATGCGTTTTATGCATACTGATGCAGAAATTGAGTACAGGGAAGTTTGATGACTTACCCTTAATCACACAATGAGTTAACTGACAGAACCAAGACCTATCAAGTTTGCTGTACTACGAACTCTAGCCTATAAGCAAATCCCTCTTTGGAGTCACAGAGAACCTTAACTTATGTACAGTATTGAGTCAGGTTAAGAATATCAGAAGAGTCCCTTCAATAATATCTGAATAGAGTATATTTTTTGAACCGCGAATAGACAATGTTGCCTTTCATTTACATCTCTTCAAACTACAGCTTCCCTAAAAACAGAAACACATGAATACAACAAATTTTGAATCATGAAGCGCAGGCAATATTCCTGGCTTATTTTACTCTGAAAATTAACTGTTGTTTTTTTTTTTTTCCAAGTCCATGTCTTAGACAATTTTTATATTTGTGTTTTGTTTGACAAAAATAGATTTCTCACCTGATCTACATTGAAGTCTGGACCAGAGGGGGAGAAAAAAAAAACAAACATTTTATCGAAGTGACAAGACAATGATTCACCATGTATCTTGGCTACAAAAATATGTTATTAGATTCAATTTATCATGAAAAATTGCTAGATTTTGAGAAGCCTGAAATGGCAGCATGGCAAGAGAGCAGCTCTTTGGTACTAATTATCTTAAGAGTTGACCTTCCAGCTCACCCTAAACCCTGTATTCATTCAGGAGGAGAGGATAGATGTCTAACTTATAGATGTCAGGAAATTCCTGCAGAAAAAGGCTGAACTTAACTCTTGCAAGATTGCACAAACAGACACATATTACAATAACATCTAAAGTCCCAACAATCTTATTCCAGGCTACCTTTCCAATCTTGCTTGTCAATTCTCTCTGCACAAATTCCCCTGTGTCAAAATGATATATTCACTATTCCTGGAAGAAGTCTTATTTTCTTTCTGTCCCTTGCCGTTATTGATACTGTCTTGACCACTAGAGAGCCCTTTCCTTCCTAGCCTTTTGCTGGGTTAACAATCATTCTTCCTAGTCAGCCTCATTCTGTGGTCTTTCTAGTTAAAATATCCCTAAGACTTTTGTCTACGCTACACATTCATGTTGTTTTCACCCCTAAAATGTTATAATACTTAACTGTTTATGTCACATGTTGATCACTTAATATATAAAATTCGAATGTGCCATCTTATCTAATTTATTAATTAAAAAATAGCTGTATTTACTCTTCTGCCTGTGGTGCAGGATGAATGATGGAAATAATTGCTGATTCTTTCATTGATTGTATCCAAAATTTCATTTTGCCTTCTGTTTCTGGATCTCTGCATGCCATATTTCTTCCAACTTCAATCACAGGATGTTTCTCATAGATAGAAGGAAACAATGTAAATTGTATTATGGGATGAATTATATTCTTTCGAAATTCAAATACTTATATCTTAACTTCCAGTATCTCAGGATGTGATTATATTTAGAGATAAGGTCTTTAAAGAGGTTGTTAAATTAAAAATGAGACCATTAAAGTGGGCCCTAATCCAATCTCAGAGACATCCTTATAAGAAGCAGGAATTTATCTCAAAAAGAGATACCAATGGTGTGTGCACTAGTAGAGACGCAGCAAGAAGGTGGCCGTATTCAAACCAAGGAAAGAAGCCTCAGGGAAAAAAAAAATCCTGTTGATACCTTGATTTTAGTCTTCCACCCTTAATAAGTGTGAAAAAAAGAAATTTTTGTTCTTTAGCAAACTAAGACATGGGGGAACATATTTTATAAGTCAAAGTAACGATCCTGCTTTGATAACTAAGGTAGTACATGATATATCCACGGACAGACTATTTCATCTCTTTTTCTTTTTCTTTTTAAACCACAAGAATCTTAGAGGCAAATTAAAAAACAAAAGTTGCAGAGAAAGAGGACAAAAAATGAGGCAGGTATTGAGAGAAGCATAAATGATAAATCATACAGCGTGGAGAAAGAAGCTCCATGGCTCCAAAACTTGGTGAAGTCTGGTGAAATTTGCTTACTCTGGATTTAATGAGAGATCACTGGTTGACTCAGGGAATCACCTCTCTGTGGGAGCTAATCTGAAAATTTTTTTCTGTACTTACAATCAATAACCTGGCCTAAGACATCCATGGAGACAGAGGTGGTGAAGAAATTAACACAAATATGTGCCTGAATCTTAATTTCCAATCCACATTAAATTCTTAATTTTCAATCTACATTAAATTCTATTTTTTTTTTTTTAGTTGACAGCATATTGCTATATTGATCTTCTCTGAGTTATCTGTAAGGAGCAGAAATCCCTATTTACAATGGTTGGGATTGAATCATGAAGATTTGTTTACCTCACATTATGAGAAATGAAGAAGGAGATGCCTCTGGTTTGGGAGCTCATTGTCAGGGAGGATCGGCCTTGATATTTCACTTATATTCACTATTTCAAGGTTGCAACATGATTCCCCACAGTATCCAACATTATATTTGTGATCAAAAGAAAAAAAGGATCTATGAAAAGTCTTATTCTGTTCCTTATTATGCCTTATGTGCCAGGACTGGCTCACACACATATTCATTGCCACGTTCAAGAAAGAATGGGAAACCATCTAGCCACTATAGTGGGAGGAAAAAAAGAGATTAGTACCGGGAATAGATTTTAGGAAATCGATAGAATTTTTCTTAATGTAAATTTTAGTACACTGTGGACTTGCACGTGATATGTAAATATTAAAATGAGTATATATGTGCATGTTTCTAGCTTTTAGAAAAGCTTTAATTACCCAAAATTTGCAACACTTAATGAGATCACAAGAGACCAAAAAACTGGTATGAATCATTATTTTTTCCCTCCCTTTCCCCACCCTATTACTCTTAGAATCACCATTTATCTGATAGAATTTTTTTTCTCTAGCATTCTAGTTTGGGTTTTTCCCTTAGGAGCATAATTTACCCTCATTGTCAGAATTAGGGTATCAGTTACCGTACAGTATAACTGTATTGTGTGTGATTCAATTTCTTTCTCTTTCTCTCCGTCTCTCTTATTGAAAACAGCAACACACCTTTAATCAGTGCCCTTCACAGTTATAAAAAGAGGACAATCTTTATTTCAGATTATGTTAAAATGCGTCTTGTAGTTGAAGTTGTCTTATACTTTTTTTGCTCAAAAATCAATATAGGGTTACCTTCTATATCATAGTTGTATGTGTGATACCATCCTTTGTGTGTTACAGATGTAGTATTTTATTTTTACCCTTAAACCCCAGATGCTTGCTTTGGTAGATGGGCTTTCCCATGTCGCTAGCCCTGAAGCCTCTGGTGCTGTATCACAGGCCCTCCATGTCTGCAGCCGCCTGTAGGCTCTATATCCTCTCACACTTTGCAAACGCTGTTTTCTATTGGAGGAACATTCTTCTCTTCAGCTTTATGTGGACTGCGCAGTATTTACTTCCAAAACCTCATTCTTTCCTGATCCCCCGTAGTGTGAGGAAGTCAGCTCCTACTGGCTAATGAGAGCTGACTGTTAAATTTTTAGTGGTTTTGTAAGCCCATTGTTAAGCACAGCAAAAATTAACATAAAATTAAGCAAATTGTATTTTAAACCATGGTAAAAATACTAAAAACTCACAACTTTCTAGTTATGTTCTTGATATTGTTGACATCTCCTGTGTATATCATAAATACCTTACATAAATATGCTAATGTATATTCCCTCCCAATTGCACATTTGGTCAAATCACGTTTAAAATTCACAATTGAGGAAAGTATGAAATACTAAAAATCAGAGCTTGATTTTTTTTATTGTCTAAAATAAGAAACTGATGAGAACAATATTAATAATGCGAGATAAATTTAGAGTATGAATAGTACCCAAAATGAAAAAGAAAAACTATTCTATTGTTATTTTCTAATTTGCTTTCAGTAAAGTTCAGATATATAGCTTTTTTATTTCACTTTCATTGTACTCCTTAATATAAGTGAAAATACCAAACAAACATTCATGGCTTAACTGCACTAGCGTATCAGCTGCAGCTGTAGGTTTGCTGAGCATATGAGGATATGAGAATCAGCAAAACTCAGCAGCAGGAATCACTTAAGACTCAATGTGTTGTATGAAATTTGTGCTTGTGAATATGGTATATTTTATTATTTTGTTAAATTCTTGTTATATATTTGTTATTTTGCTAAGATTTATAATAAATTTATGCTTATACATAAATGTCTACTTTCCCCCCCAAATAGCTAGTTGTTAAACTTGTACCAGCATAATAGTTCCCAATGTTTCAGTTCAGAGTTACTTTTTCTGGGCTTCCGTAGTGCTGAACACCAGTTTACCACACCAAGTTGTGGTAAGTGCCCAGTTGTTTGTGATTCCCATAAGAGTTTTTGTTTCTATTTTTGTGTGTTTTTGTTTCTTTGCTTTTTTGAAGCAGAACCTCACTCAGGCTAGAGTGCCCTGGCATCAACCTAGTTCATAGCAACATCAAACTCTTGGGTTCAAGTGATTATCCTGCCTCAGCCTCCTGAGTAGCTGGGATTATAGGTGGTTGCTGCAACACCTGGCTGTTTTTTTCTATTTTTAGTAGAGATGGAATCTGCCTCTTGGTAAGGGTGGCTTCCAACTTCTGAGCTTAAGGGATTCTCCTGCCTTTGCCCCCCAGAGTGCTAGGATTTAGAGTTGCGAGCCACCGTACTCCTGCCTGGCCATTCTCATAAGATTTTGAGTCCCTAGGAGGGAGAAATTGTCCCTTCTATATTTTTTTTCTGATATGTAATAAAGGGCCTTAAATAAATATTATGGGTAAATGAAGCCCTGATTCCAGTTTATAGGTAGAAAAGCTGAAGACCAGAAATTAGGTGATTTGCCTACTTTTACACAGTTAGAAAATTATAGAGCTAAAGTTTGAATGTAGGTACGGGTCAAATTAGCTCATACCTGAGCAGAAAGGGACTAGGGTCACCAGGATCAAAATCCTGGTTTTCTTTAACAGTTGATGTAGAAGCAAATACATTGCTTCTCACAATTAGAATCCACACTAGTGACCTGCAAACTGTGGGATTGTGGGGGCAGACAAGAAGAACTTGATTGCGTTAGGGGTCAGAAAACAACAATACAAAATATGACACTTTGGCATACTGAACTAATGAAGCAGCCTCACGGTCTCCTTCTGACCTTTTCCCACTAGTGTCTCTCAAAGCGTTCTCTCTCTCAAATCCCAGGATGAGGCTATTTTCTGAAGTCCCTTTATCTACTAGGAAACTAGACCCCCAAAGAAGAATGCAATTGCCTTTTATTTCTTCTCTGAAAATTAACCAGAGAACAGAGGAAGAGACTCAAAATTAAACACCAGACCCAGACCCTAGACAAACTTTGTTTCAAACTGTTATTGTCTGTTACCATGCCCCATTCAACTTCCAAAGAGATTGTATGTGCTAATCATTGTGTAAACTGTGTGTCATTTACTCCTTCACCTTCCATCTCACCCTCCCCAGGGTATATGAGCATCTGTACACATTGAGTTACTGGGGAATCATTCTCCCACAACTCCCCACACCATATATGCTAAAATAAACTTGTCATCTTCTCCTACTCTGCCTTCTGTCAGTTCCTTTTCAGCAGACCTCCAGAGAGTGAAGAAGGAAGCTTTCCCTATTGGCCCCTATAATTGTATTTGAGGACCTTTCTGACATCCCCGTCATTGCACCAACTTAAGGCCAGAGTCAAGTAGCTAAGAAGAAAAGAATAAAGTGCACCAGTTTACAAATGTGCAGAGTCTGGGGACAAAGCCTGGTGGGAGGTGAGTAGCCTCAGCAATCCTGAATACCCAGGGCCAGTAACTTGGGTTTGGGACGTATCTAAGGACAGAATCTGAATAAGAGGGAAGGAAGGACCTTATTATGCTGACGTGGTCTCTTTCTTTTTTCTTTTAACCTCCTTTATCCCCCTTCTGTCATACTTCTTAAGAAGAGAGTAATTGGTAGGCCTAATTAGTCACCAGAACACATTTTGCTGAAAAACAGATTGAAAGGAGAAACTCCCGGTAACAAAGCCAGATGAGCCACACACATTTTCCTACTTGGATAATCAAATCATTATATTTGTAACCTTAAGGGCTATCTCCTTACAATGGAATTCAACATATAGATTCATTTTCTTATCTGATCTTTCCTTTCACTTGACTAGCTTCCATTTCCTTCCCTGTCTGAAATTCCCTTACACTTCAAATAGCAATAGCTTGTTTTCAAAGTCTGATTATACTGACAACTCAGAAGGAGGAGAGATTTTAATTTTTTAAAGCATCTTCTCACCTCTTAATACCTGCTCCCAACACACAACCCAGCCCTGCCACATACATTTCAGTTCCTATCTCAAGAGGCACTTTCCTTCTGGATCTTAATTCTGAAGGAGTTGGTTTATTACATGTGCATCACCCGATCAGCTGAACTCTCTCTTGCCCTCTTCTAATTAATTACTGTTTGTAAAGAGCTCAGAAGATGAACAGTGCTGTATAAGTGCTAAGTATCATGATTTCATTGTCTTATTTCAGTTCTTGTTGCAATGAAGTATCATCATAATTATCAGCTTGTTGCATTTGTAACTCAGGAGGGGGAGAGCTCTGATAGCAATACCTTTGTTAGTTCCACTTCTAAATGTCTGGAGCAGCCACTGAATCTTACTTACACTGACTCCCTACCCCAACCCTGTGCCAGGATCATTCACCAGCTTCATACAGTGACCATCTCTTGGAAAACCAAGTCCTTGAAAGTAAATCAGGTACAATAGAAATCTTTTCAAAGGTAGATTAAAATATGTATGGGATTTTCATACAAATGGTTTAGGTTTTAGCTTTAAATAATTGTATGATTCAGATATCTAACTTTACTAAACCACATGAGTTTCCCCTATAAAATAGGTGAAACATTTTAATAATTTAGTTCATAGGGTCTTTATGAGAATAAGGTAAGGTAATAAGCTTAAAGCACTTTGTAGCCTTAAAAAGACTGTTGATATTTTAATTTGTGTTTTTCAGATTAAAATAAAAAAAGAAAAAGATTGTGGGTGACGCCTGTGGCTCAAAGGAGTAGGGCACCGGCCCCATATGCTGGAGGTGGCGGGTTCAAACCCAGTCCTGGCCAAAAAGTCTGAAACAAACAAACATACAACAAAAAGATTGAGTTCCTAGAACAAGAACATGTAGTGGAGACCCTAAAGTGTAAATTATGCTATTTGTAATTTAATTTTAATTTAGAGATGGGATGATCAAAGTGATATTTGCTCACAGTTATTGACTTGGAGTGCAAAGGTTACTTCTGGTTGACATTGAGTGGAAAGAATTGCTAATAGGTCATTGAGAAATAAAGAAGATGGTAAAAAAAAAAAAAAGTCAAGACATAGAAGATTACTCAAAGGCCAACATAAAGGGAATTGGAGAAGGAAAATTTTGCAGAAAAGAACAGAGAAGCATAAAAAGTGACAATTTTGGAGGAAAGAGAGGATGTGTAATATTAATGTCTTCAAGTCAATGATGATAGTAGTCATTCTCCTTTCTCTCATCCATATTTTGTTTTCTCTGGCTTAAAGGATGGGAGAATTACATCATGCTTGAAACCATGAACTTTGAACTCAAACTTCCTCTTTCCAAATCCTGGCCTTTGTTGAGTGTGAAAGTTATGTTTTACCAGTACCTCATTTTCCTGTTTTCTAGATTCCTTTGGTGGTGGTCCTTTCTGCTTCATTGAAGTGTCATTTTTATTTTTTCTTTCCCTCTCTCTCTCTCTCTTCTTCCATTTGTCTTCTTTGTCTTTGGGTTCTGTAGTTTTACCAGGCAGGATCTATGAGGGGGATTGCTTGTTATACATAATATATTGTGTGTTGAGGTTCTTTGGGATTCTTGATTTCATAGACTGCTTCCTTTCATCCTTTCTAAAAATTCCTTACTTACTTTTCATATCATAAATGCATAGAAGCTATACATATGTAGGTAGATAGATAGATAGTACATAGACAATGTATGCATAGATAGGGAAATAAAAATAAATATATATATGGTAGATTCCAAGAGTTTTCATGTTTATAAGTTTTCAAGTCATTGTGTTCTATTTCCAAACTGAATATAACCATTACCCTTTCATGTCATAACCAGGAATTGCTAGTGGACAGCAAAACCCAGTTGGCTGTGATGATTGTATCTCTATAACTGTTTATAATTTCACATTTCTCTCATATCTCCCTGGCTAACAGTCAGGAGACTTTGGAGAAATCAAAAGTAGTTTCTCTTAAAGAAAAAAAGAGAATAAATGCTTCCAACTGGTAGAGAAATAAGGGTAAACTTTACCTCCTGGAAACTGGAAGAACTCAGGCTCAAGGTAGTGAAGCAAACTGTCATCACAATTTGTGTGACCTTTCATAAGTAATTCTTCCTACTTATATTGTCATTTTTATATCTATTAGATAAGGGTTAGAATTAAAAAGCTTGTCTTTGCCATAATTTTAAAATATTATATAAATTCTAATTATATAGATAATAACTTTAGGAAAAAAATGTCACATTTGGAAATCCACTTGTGATACTGTGCTATTGAAAAGGACACATGAAATAACATAATTGTGTTGAGAGTTCTAAGAGTCAGGAATGTGAAGGATAATACAAATGCTTATCCATTAGATACTGACTTACCTTGGGATCATAGAACATGAATTTCAGGCTCTACTCTGGGTCAGTGTTACATCCAGGTGTTTATAAACCCAGTCGAAACAAGTTATGGTACAAAATGCACTGGGATTGTGATGTACCAAATATTCAGATGTGAGGCCTCACTCCATGTTGGATATTATTCCAGATAGAAATCTAGTCTCCAAAATTTACCTAGCAATGTGAAGTCTGCAATCAGATTTTACCTATCTTTAGTAATATCAACATCAATTCAAAATTGATATTATTTAGTAATAAATACAAATTCAACAATTTTAAATAAATTAAAATAAATTTCAAAAAATTAAATCCATCTCAGGAATTATTATAAGGGGCCAAGAGATTGATATCTGGTATTTATGTAAAGAGAAAACTCCAGATAAATTCCTAATAAGTTCACAACCAAGGTATTTGAATCTCCTATTTGTTAAAGCATAAATCCTACAGAAACTTTCACGCTGACTTCCAGGCCCATTTTCCAACCATTTTTTCCTATCGCCCTTGTTTTCTAGGGTCTTTAATTATTGCACCTTTCCAATTGTGTCATTTACTATACTGTGACCTCTGCAGTGACTCACCATTTGGAATTTTGCAGCTGTAGTTTGAGAAGAAACACACACAATAAATACTATTTAATTAATACTGTCATACCACTCCCTGGAGCAAGGGACATGCAAATAAAACACCTTTGGAATGTCTTCTAAGAAAATAGGCACTTACATGTAATCATGGTGCCCCTTAGACCTGTGAGTTCAAAGCAAACCAAGGGATCTCAATGGGACTTCTCCACTTTTCAGAATCCCAGGGGCAAATCCAAGATAGAAATAATGGTTGACCTTTTAACTACTTACTGCAAGCAGCCAGAACCAGAGAAGCATCAACACCCCTCAGTTCCTTCTCCCCCATGGAACATTAGCACATCTTCTGAGATTTAAGCGCATTAACACAGATGTGGCAGGAACTGCAAGAGAGTTGGCAGTGAAGAGCTACAGAAAGGCATGAAGGAGGAGCAAATGCCAAGTAAAATAAGAACTGTGGGTTGATCATAGGATTAGCAAGACATTCATCACTGATTATTGTAGGAAGGGCAGTTTAAAACAGGTCTGAAAAAAATAGTTGAAGCACTTCTCAGAATTATATAGGAAACACAGCCACTGAGATGAAAGTCAGAGACTTAGATCATAGTCATGGGGCAGTGAGAGACAGAAGATGACCAACATCTCAGATCTAAAATGGAAATCGTTAACACCTGCTTCTAGACTACTGTATGCTATTAACTCACACAGTGACCTTGAGCAAGTCACCAACACTCACCTTTGAATCCTCACCAGTAGTTAATCCTTTGTTTGGCCTCCCAACTAGGTGCACGACAAATACTGTGTGAATGTGAGTAGGAAAAGCATGCTAAGAGGATGCTGGGGGACAAGAAGAGGGTGGGGGCAAAACTAATGATGATGCAAGAAAATAGGCCTCATACTTGAAGTTGTTCTGTGAGCAGGTGCTAAGAAGTCAAGCAGAAAGAAAACAAAAGGTGCAAGACAACTCTAAAAACTCGTCTAAGAACCAAGATGAGTTATAGTTATTCAGAGGACATGTAAAGACCACTTGGTAAGTAAGGATACATTACAGGTTTCTGACCTGTGCTTTTATGTTTAAATTTGACTTTCTCTTAGAAATATTAGCAATTACAAAGCTTGGATAGAGCTGAGGACATGAGTGAAGTATCAGATAATATAAACGGCTTTGGACACAAGCTCAAATACTCAAATCCTTCTTACGCAATTTCGTACTGTGTGAAACTTTGGCCAACCTTTTTAACCTTACCAAATCTCAGTTTTCTCAGTTAAAAAGTCTGGAAAAATAACACTTATCTCATTAGGCTTTTGGGACACACACATTTATAAACATACACACAAGCATATATCTATATACCAACATACACTCAATATATACATGTAAATATAATTATATTTGTTGGGCATAAGAGAATTAACTATGATACACAGTTTCATTCACCCATATAGCATTTTTATTAAAGATGTTAAGTAAATGAAATTATCACTAATTCTAATTATTGTGATAAGCAATCTGGAGCCATTTGCTTAAAAACAAAGTCTCATTTTTAAAGTGCATTTAGCTACTATGAGTACATTAGAACCTCCATAGTTGACCACCTCCCTACATTGACTACATCTTTAAGTTGACCTAATTTTTATAGACTGAATATGCACCACATGCACTTATGAATCCAGTAGACCTAGTTCTTTATGTTGACCTCTGCTGTGTGCTAACCAATTTATTACAGTCCTTTGGTGGTCAACATGCAGAGAGGTTCTATGTATGATAAGAGTAGCATACACACAAATACCTACCTACCAGATAGAATACCTGCCTTAGCTTAAGTATCTAATAAGTAGCATTTACTGTCATTTATAATTATTATTACATAGTAATAATATTGAAGATAGTAGAATGAAATTATGTAAAATCCAAGCAGTTGGGATAAGAGAGAAAAGTGGAGGGGATTTAGGAAGAATGAAAACATGTACAGTATAGAAAAAGAAGACAGCTTGCTGACTATTCCTACAGAAGAGGAGAAAGGGGAGGAAGAAAAGATCAACATATAAGTACATCTCCCATAGTGAGAGGAATCATTTCATGGAAAGATTTGTGGAAAACAGTGACACCAGAGATGAGAGCAGAGGCCTGGTAAGAGATCACTTTGTGGGAACCCTGATTATTAATTCTGTTGGATGCACCAAGGGACATATTTGCTGTAATTCAAAATGCAGGACGCAAGAAATTTGATATGAGCATTACATGAGAAGATAAATTGAATTTATTATAAAGAAGGTGTTAGAAGTAAAAGGGACAAATACTATTCAGAGAACTTTGTTATGATTCCACTGAACAAGCCCAGGCTAAAGACCCTGTTCACTCAGTGGAGGATGAAGCAGTGCCTACAGGCATTTTTTGTTTAAGAACTGAGATGAGTTATAGTTGCTCAGAGGAAATCTAAAGATCAGCTACTGATGAAACTCAAGAAATCATTTAAGTAAAAGGTACAATCAGGTAAAAGACTTTATGTCCAGAGAATAAATACAATTTGTAAAGGGGACTCTGGATAGCTTCTGGGGGACAAAAAAGACACATCCAAACTACACAAGGAAATAAAATAATAAAAATAAACTAAGGACAACAGACAGATTCCAGAACTCTGATGGAAAGTTTAAAAAAAAAAAAAGCCATGAAGTTCATGGTATATGATCAAATTTATGCAGGAACAAATGTACATTTACTCATTTGTTCATTCCTTTAATAGGCACTCTTGAGCCCCTAACAGGTGGTGGGTTCTTTGAGTGTCACTGGGGATGAAACCCATTTCTAAATAATAAAACTAATTTAATAAATAAGATCGTTCTTGCATTTAAGGACCTCTTTTCAAATTCATTAATGATGTGCTATGAAAACAGCTATTTAGGCTATTAAAACATGGGAAGAAGGGTAATGAGGTTGAAGTTTGCTTTGCAAAGTTAAAGGAGGGAGAAAAGCCAGCAGTCAGATACAGAGATAATAACCTAGAAATAGCTGGCAGCAGAGAGAGCCTCCTCTTTTCTTCCCAAGGAGGTCTGAACTTTAGGGTTGAGGAACTAACAAAAAACATTCATAGAATTGAATAGATAGCAGATACAAAGACAATGAAACCAGCTGGACTGAAGTATGTGGAACCATGTACCAGCAAGAAGAAGAGTAATAAAATGGACATATCACACAGATGATAGGCAAAGGTGAGAATAGAGGATTTAAGACAGCTGACTTACAAAATCTAAATAATCAGCACTAAGGAATATGACTACCAAAAAAAAAATAATAAGGTCTGTGAACTGGAGTAATTGATTCCTGCACCAAACTAGAGAATTATTGTGTTCAGCAGCTTTTACTTAGAAGAATATTAGGTGACAATATATTACATAGCTCAGGTACAATTATCTCACCTATCACAACGTCTGAAACAGGTGACCAGGCTGGTAAGATAAAAGTACAACTTAATGATAAGCATATAAATCATGGAGAGAGGCTGTCAGGGCTCAAATTTCTACCTGAGCCGTTGACTAGCTATGTGGACATGGACAAGCTATTTGACCTCTTTATATGCCTTTTCTTTATATGCCTTGGTTATAAAATGTAAAAAATGTTTCCCAAAAATCACTCAGGATTATGTTAAGAATTGGATAATATGTGTAAAGAACATAAAATGCCTGCCACTTATTAAACCCTCCAAAATACATAGTCTTAGCCATCATTATTAGCATCACAAGTATCATTATAAATAATTGATGCAGAGGCATAATAATGCCACTAAGGGCCTAGTTCTTCACAATTTATCCTACCATTCTGGGGCTTAGCTAAGTCTCCCTGAGGTTGAGGAAGCAGTAGCCCCAAACTTCGTTTCTTCATAAGATAATTTGCAAACCCAGAGAAGAACAATAGTACCAAAATTCCTTTCACCACTTTCTCTTGTTGTCAAAGAATATATTTCCCAGTAGCTTCCCAGATGACTCTGGTAAGAAATGACTTGTGAACTATCTTTAGCTAGAAGGGACATTGGGAAAGCAAGTATTTGGCATTTTTGGTACCATTTTGAAAGACAGACTTTTTCATTACAGACTGAAAAGAGGAGAATGTTTTATGAATTGATAAGCAAGAACATCTATAATACTTCGAAATGTAAAATGACATCTATGGTCTTTTATCATAATCTATTACTTATTTTTTAAGAATTTAAAAGATTCTAAAGTAAGTTAGTGTTGAATTTGGAGGATTCTGCAAATGTGATAGAGAAAAATGGAAGGTTTAGTGAATAAAGTGATTATTTGAAGCTGTAGTGAATATCTGTATAGAAAGCAAGAGACTATGATACAAGAAATATATATCAAACAAAGGGGAGGGGGAGAATAGGAAAGAATGAAGAAAATTTGTGTAGATAGGATCAAGGTTAAAAAAAGAGAGAGAAAAGAAAAGATAAGAAAAAGTAAAGCCTTTATCTGTGAATAGCTTAGAGTATACAATCATAATAGAACAAAGAAGTGTTGGATTTGAGATAGGAAAGGACAAAGTTAAAGTATCACTAAATTATTTATTTACAGCAAGAAAAATCTGTAAAGAATTAAATTATGTATTCATTGTGGAAATTTTGAGAAATTTTAAAAGTCACCCAAAAATCAAATATTATGTTGATGAAGAAAAATTGTTGCTGATTTTATGGCATTGTGAAAATCTTTGAAGGAACATAGAAAATGATCTCAGATGCTTGTTTTCAGTTGTATGTGGAACAGAATGGAAACCTAAGACATTAAAATAGAGTAACAATGATACTTAATGGTAAAGAGAGTATTAGAGGTGGGTGACATCAAATACTGATAAGCAATCTTGAAATTCTGATAATTTCCAATGGCAGATGAAAAATAGGTAGAAAATTTCTGACTATAAGCCCCAGCAAAAATCATAAGAGATACTAAAAGAAGGAAATGAAGTGGGTATTTGTTTGCAGACAAACAGAATTTATTTGGGTAATTTTCTCATTAAAACCTTACAAATGCAATAGGACCTCCATATCTGGTCATCTCTCTACATTGACCACCTCTGTAAGTTGAGCTAATTTTTATAGACCAGACATACACTACATGTACAGAATGCCTAATGCTTATGTTGGCCACCACTGTATCCTGATAGGTTTGTTACAGTCCTTTGAGTGGTCAATTTATAGAGGTTCTACTGTACATAGTGTGTCACATGAACTATAAAATGTTGCGTATGTACCCATTTATGTAAACCTGAAAGAAGTTATGGAAGTTTTTGTCATATATTCAGTCTGTAGTTATTAAAATGATATTATATTAGGGACAAGTACTGTGAAAATACTTTAAAAGGAACACTTGGCACCACTAGGATGCTCTGTAGTTTATGCAAAGGGTGTTAGAACAGTGACAGGGACAAAGCTGTTTCTTATCCTCAGTATTAGTGACATTTTAGAACAGATAATTATTTGCTGTGGGGGGTTCCCTATGCTCTCTGCAGTTGTATAGTGCTTCGTAGCATTTCTGGTCTTTATATGTCAAATTCCAGCAGCATCTTCTTTCCATTTGTGACAATCAAAATGTCTCCAGGTATTTCCAAATGTCATTTGCTGGACAAAGTTGCTCTCAGGTGAGAATCACTGAGGTAGAAGCAAGGAGGCTTACCTAACAATGATAAAGTGAAGAAGAGTACAGAGAGGAGTGGAGAAAAAAACCAGAATGCTATACTAAAATTAATAGAAAATGAGGATGGATGAAGAGAAGGAGGAGAATAGCAGAAGGAATTGAATATGGTTGTCTCTCTGGGGAAATGAGGACTTAACTGCTACGTATGACAAATGAGAACTTCTGTAATATGTTTTTGAAGTAAAGTGAGTAAGAAAAATTGAAAAATAAAACTTAAAGAATTAGGAATAAAAAGAAAATCATGCAAGAATAAAGCAATATCATCGAGTGTGGTAAGCATGGAGTTTTGCTTTTTTAACTGCTTATTACTTATACCTCTTCCCATTAGTTTTGGGGATATGTTATAAAGGGGATATTTACTATGTTTGGCCCTATGAGCACTGGGATAAATGTAGAAAACATTTTATGGAGAAAAGGACAAAGTGGGCGGTGCTTGTGCTCAGAGGGTAGGGCACCAGCCCCATATACCAAGGGTGGCAGGTTCAAACACAGCTCTGGCCAAACGGTAACAAAAAATAGCCGGGCGTTGTGGCAGGCGCCTGTGTTCCCAGCTACTCAGGAGACTGAGGCAAGAGAATCGCCTAAGCCCAAGAGATGGAGGTTGCTGTGGGCTGTGTGACTCCATAGTGATTAAGTGAGACTCTGTCTCTCCAAAAAAAAAGAAAAAAGAAAAGAAAAAGAACAAAGTTTAAGATTCAGAGTTATTTAATAGTCAATATCTTGGATTTTAACTTAAAGATGATAGTAACTAAATTTTTTTTTAGCCTCGAGAGGATGGACATGTTTCCTCTGGATAAAAGTTATTGAGAAACTTGAAATTTTGTAAGGGGTTAAAGAAAGCATAAGAAATTGAACAAACCAGAGCTACCATATGCAGAACCTTACATAATGAACAACTGGATGCAGGCAAAGGAAATTTCTGTGGCAGGAAAGACTGCACCTGCCCATTAGAGATAAATCCTTCGTCTTTGAAGGCCCTTTAAATAAAAAAAATGCCTAATATCATATATAAAAAAATATTTTTTTAAAAGACAGAGGAGTAGTCAAATTACCAGTAGAAGAAAGAAATGTTTTACATTGTTCACTACAAGGGAAGAGGAAGAAATATTATCTTTGAAACAGGCTGTCTGTGCACCGGCAAGGCATACTCATGTATAGAAGTGAGAACCTGGAAGGAGTCAGAATGGTGAACTAATATTGCAAAAGAATAGGTGAGGTAGGTGAAAAGAAGCAATGGCTTAGACAGTATCAGGTTATAAGAAATTGATATGCAATGCTGTGGAAATTGCATTTGTTTCATTTGATGAGAGAAGAACTGCAAATATGAGTAATATGTAAATATATTTTATGACAAAAATTAACTTACAAGAATCAAATGAGAGAAAGGATGTGGAAGTGTGTTGAGTCAGCTAAATGCATGGTACAAAATGGAGGTGTGCTGCCATCAGAACATTGATGTGGCTCTGATGAACTCTCAAAATATCCTTTTCACACAGCAAGACAAACATGACACATACAGGTATCCCTTGAGCAGGTAAGGACTGGAAGATGAAGGCATAGAAATACATAGGACATGAAATACCTGAAAATGTCTCACCATCCATCGAATGCTACACGTGCATAAGGTAGTTTTTATTAATGTCAGTGCTGTTAAATAGGGTTATCTCATGGTGCTCCGTGTAGCACTTGGAAGAACTTCTGGAGTTTGCAATCCGGTTTCCTGACTGTGTTGTCCTGACTAGTGTTTCTGAATACACTTCTCCAGGCTAACATAATATAGACAGAAATTTTAAAGGCATCTAGAATGTAGGCTCTCAGTTAATAGAAATAAATTTTACTTCTTCATTGCTATTTCAGCTACCACTATCCTAAGCATATAATGGATGTTCAATAAAATAATGAACGGAAATAAATGGAATGTAACTCATCAGAAGAAAGACACATGATGAAAGTTGAAAGTATGTATTGAGCCCCAAGAATCATAGGTTTGCCTTGGGAATGTGCTAAAATAATTGAGCATGAGCTGTCAATATGCTCAGCGATGTAGAGGAAGTAGACAAAAGTAAACACTACAATGAAATAATACTAAGAACCATATTTTCCTACCTTTGTTACCTCTTTCAGTGAGGTTACAAGTGCTCCTTTCAATATGATCTTTTGTTTCACAATCTGAGTATCTTCCTTCAACCAAAGTTAACTCTGCCCTCAAGCATGCCTTGCATGAGTTTTTACTCACATAAATTCTTTCATATAATGTCTTTATGACCACAGGTGTGCAAATCAACTTATTTTTCTGGGAGAGTCTCTAACATCGCTAATTTCATACAGGTTTCTAACCTCCCTGAGTTCTCAGGTATCTCCAGCATGTATAGAGCACACATATTTTCATCAAAGACTGTGTTACCCTCACATGTTCTGTTTCTGAGTAACCTTCCTTATTTGATCGTTAAGTGTTTGAGGATGATATTTTCTTTATAGAAAACAGGACTAACTGCCTAGTAAAACTGTGTTAGTCGATTTCCAGGTCCAGATTTTTTTTTAAAGTGTAGTTGGTTATAACACCTTATTTTTCGGATTGAATATGCTTTGAGTTATGTAGATAATTTAATCCTAGGATATATATTTGTGAAAATTTTGACTCACATAATTTGGTGATGAATATTCTGGGAAGATTTTAGTTTCTCAACACAAAAAGAAATGGAAGAAAGTATGGGCAATCAAGTGGTGTTTGGTGTCGCCCTTCTTTTTGTTATACCGAAAGAGGTGGCGTCTGAGTATGGTGTGAGTGAGTCCAAAGCCCACTCAAAGTGTTGGGGGTAAAGAAAGCAAAACACTGTGCTTCTGTAGCTTTCTATGAGCTCACACTGGAGTCTTCCACAATTATTAGACATTGTCATTTAGTCAGTCTTAGAGCAAAGCAAAGATTTGAAATGGAGGAAAATCACAAGGCCATCACAGTTGGGTTTGAATATACCACTGTTGAAAATCTTAGGAATCTTAGTGGTTGATTC